>CM076273.1:6200000-6280000 GCA_038380795.1 Pyrocephalus nanus | reverse complement strand
GTCACCTGTTTGCTTTTTAATGTTGCTGTTGAATCAGTATTTAACTCAGGATTAAAGTATAAGCTGACGTATTTGAATAAGGATATGTTTAAGCCATGAGTTCTTAAAATTTAAAAAAATAATGGCCACACAGTTGGTTAATAGAGATTTTAAAACTTGAAGGATGCTGAGCAATGAAGACATTTTATTGCTGTTGATTAGAATCACAAAGCAGTGTCAGAAAGACCCACAGAGATACTGGAGTTCCCACTGCACAGACGAAACATTGGGTGTGTTTGTGGCAGTGATGGAAGGGGATGGGTCTCACTCCTGTAAAGAGGTGCAGGTGCTGCATGGGGGTGGTGATGGGCAGAGAGCAGGGAATTCCCCTTGGGAACCTGCCTGGGACCACTCAGAAACAGCCCCTGGGAGCTGCTGCTGTTGTGGTGAAGGGGGGGTAAAGAAACAGTCCTGCCCTTCACGCAGACAGGGCTAAAGCATTAGTATTGTTGGCGGGCAGTTCGTTCCCTATGTGCTAGACAGCACTCAAACAGGAAAAAGTATTCCCCATCCTCAATGGATGCACCGTTTTATGAGGTAGCAAAGCTTTTAAATGCCAGCAAGAACTTGTCAGTGACTACCATTTGCTCACAAGTGTGTATCTCAGGTCACCTCTGAAGCTTTAAGTGGGGTTTATATTTATTATTTCTGAAAGGCAGATTTATGTATGCTTTTCACAGAGTCTTTTTCACCAAATAAGTGATTCATAATGACTGGATTTGGGTCAGATTGTCCAGTTGACTCTGGAGATCATTTTTAATGGTCTTCATTGTCAATTTAAAAAAAATCCAAAACAAAAAAACTCTGCTTTTTGAATATAGGTGACTTTATAAAAAATGAGCTAGAGTACAAACTAGGTTTGCTTTCCCAGTTAATAAAATGTGCTGTTAATGGGACAGTGAGCAAATGTCACATTCACATGTTGGTATCTATCAGAGCAAGTCAAAATCTACTGTTTGGCATAAGAGGTAAAAAACCCACATTGTAATAAAACTGTCACAGGATCAGTGTCTCCTGCTTTGTAAATAAACATCTCTGCTTTGCCTCGGTATTTCTGTAACATCCGGAGACTATTATCCTGTGCTGGTGCTCTGGTTCATTGACAGTTTCACTTAAACAGTTAAACAATAATTTGAAATGGAAAATGTTCTGCCCATATTCCTTAACTCCTTTGTGGTTTTTCCCCCCCAATGTTTTTTGTTGGATTTTTTTTTTTGTCAATTGCTTTAGTAATTGCGTCTTACTTTTTGTTGCACAGGAAAATACCGAACTGCTCACAGACCTCATTCAAAGCCAAAAGTATCAAATGTTTTTGAGGTAGATTTTCAAGCAAATGGAAGTGATACAAAATCGATGGGCCGTTTTCAGTCAGAGGAGGAACTGTGGGCCCGCTTAGAAGAGCTTGAGAGACAAGAAGAGATCCTTGGTGAACTTGACAGGTACAAGCACTGCTGTGGCACAGGCAGGGCTGGAGTTCAGAAAACTGTAGGGGTGGGATGCTGTTGGTACACACAGGATCTCACTGTGAGTGCAAATAGCTGACCAAAGTGATGCAGTTAAAGTCATAATAGGTGGAAGAGGGGCAGAACATAAACAAAGCAGGCATTGTAGTTTCAAAGCTGCCAAAATCTGCCTCTATGGAACCACGGCGGTCCAGCATTCTAGTATTTTTTTCTTAAAGATGATAAAAGAGGGGTGAGGTGAAATTCACTTCCCACAAGCTAGGGAAATCCATCGTTTCCAGTGTGGGAGTTACACATGTAGTGCTTAATGACACCCTTAGATCTATTCTGATTCTGAAGTGATACATGTGTTTTTAGCCATGATGTCACAGTTTCAGTATTTCCAGGTGACATGGAAAGGACCTAGTGATTGTTAGAGAGTACTAAGAAGTTCCACAGCCTGGCTAAAAATACAGCACCTGTGTAAAAAAAGTTAGGTTCAGGCTTGTTCATTGTTTCATATGTTTGTGTCTCTCAAGAGCATGAATTGCCTCAGTTCACTTAATATATTTTGCATTCCATAGGATGCCTGATACAGTTGAGACAAATGGAGAAGATGCAACCTCTTCTGAAGAGGAGAAGGAAGATAAGAGGATAGATCTGAATGGGACATACAGGGCAGAAGACTGTATTACTCAGGGCAACTTCCATAAAGAAGTAACAAATTCAGGCTTGTTCGGGGGCCAAGTTAACGGCTCTACTTATTACCACAGTGATGATGAAGATGACGTAGATGTTGGAGATAACTCTGTTCCAACTATTTTTTTCTCTCACACTGTTGAACCTAAAAGGGTTTGTATTTCATTATTTGTGTATTTCATTCAAGAGATTGCATAAAACATCTATACCATATCTAAAACAGAAAATTCTAGCTTATGTAGATAAAGTAAAACACTAACTGTAGGTGACATTTGGATATTTTTCAAATGCTTGAAACCCACTGTTTAAATCCTGCAGTTCCAAATATGGTATTAAAAAAAATTGATCTTCAGATGTCTAGCTTGCTGTTCTGGCTTCTGGCTCTGTAAAAGGTAGTATCCTGTCCAGGAGTTTTTAAAATTACTTTTCACTTGCCTTGAAATTGATCTTTGAACAGCTCAGCTGTTGAGCAGTTTGAAGAAGCAGATTGTCATATATTATATGCAAAATACGTGCACCTTAGTGCAAAGAAATGCCCCAGCTCAGTGCAAGTGGCAGAGAATAAACAGTTCACACTATGAATGTTACCATTCATACATTTGTTTAACTTATCTATGCTTCCTAGTCCCCAACTGCTCAGGTAGGAGAATGTCAGAAGCCAGTTCATCTGAAGCCTGGTGATAGTTGATTTTCTGGTCTAGACCATCATTTGTTTTCAATTTTCAGGTAAGAATAAACACAGGAAAAAATACTACTTTAAAATTCAGTGAGAAGAAAGAAGAGGCCAAGCGGAAAAGGAAGAACAGCAGTGGCAATGGCCACGCAGCTCCAGAACTGCCCAACATCAAAACCCCAGCAGACATTTACCGGTGTGTAATTTATGGCATTGGCACATGAACTTCCTTCTCTTTTCACTTGTGTTCACCTGTAGTGTGAAACCAGCCCACAGTTCCCTGAAAGAAACAGCTGGAACTGAGTTTAGTATTTAAAAATGAAAGTTTGTGGCTTCTGCATGGTTGCCATTCTTTCATGTCTGTAAAACACTTCTGACCTTAATGTTTCCTTTTCCAAATGGCAGTCTATCATTTACCTGCTTTTTCAGAGCTTCTGAAATTGAGGTAAATTTGCCAGTGCATTCCATGCTCAGAAAGGAATGCAGCAGTCATGTTACACATTCTGGTTAATTCCATGTCATTTGGTTCTGTGTTTTTTTCCAAACCAACCAGATCTACCACTTTTAATATCCCTCCTTTCCCAGTTACTAATTTTCTGGGGTTTGCCCCTTCCTTCCAGTATCTTCACAACATATTTAGGTCTTTGTTTATCTAGTTTCTTTTGCATTCTCTCTCCATAACTTTAGTCCATCACTGTCTCTATTCTCCATAAAAAATACTGCTCACCTGTAGGACACCCACACACAGAGAGCTTGAAAAACAGTGTTTGGCTTAGAGGATTGGATAGAACACTAAACTAAGGGGAGAGGAGAGTTAAACAACTATTTAGGTCTGTAGAGATAAACACAGCCATTAGATTGGTTGATGAAATGCTCCATCTTCTGTGGAGATACATTCCCATGAGTGCCTGATGAATAAAGCTGTTAAAAACAAGTAACACCCTTAAAGCTCATCCAGTCATTGGGCTCCTCCTTTATGAGTTTGATAAAGTTGGCATTGTCTTCTCTTTCTCCTCCACCCACTCTTAACTTGTGTAAGTCGTGGAGATGCAGTACAAGCTGTAGGAAGAGCTGTTTTTGTCAGTTTACAGTCTGTTAATACTCAAAAAGTATCTTCCTGTCGATATGAACTTAAAAGCTGATTTTTAAATTTTTTTTTTTTTACTTAAAGCAGAATATGACACTTGTCAGGAAAAAAAGCTCCATCCTTTCCACCTACAACGAATGTTTTTTGTTTTTTTATTCTACATTTGACAAGGACTCAACTCTAGAATACCTTGTGACATTGTGATCTTCTGAATCTCTTCACAGAAAGAACCCTGATAATCATTTAGTTTACCTTTTTTTTAACTTTTTGTAACTCACACTATTCTGTTTTCTAACATTTTTCAAAAAGCTATACGTTTTCAGCTGAAAGAACGTACCAACTTAATGCTTGAATCAAGGGCATAACAGCGTTTGCTCTGCAGAATTGATTCTTGTGCACTGGTAAATAAAATGCCTCAGAAGGTACAGTATTGTGATTCTGCAGCAAAAAAGTTGGAAAAGCACATCATAATTAATTTGTACAAAAGACAAAGCAAGATCACTGTAAATTTGTCATCTGATCCTGAAATGGTTTATTAAAGCTAACATTTTCCTTTATAGAGTCTTTGTTGATGTTGTGAATGGAGAATATGTCCCTCGTAAATCAATTTTGAAGTCTCGAAGCAGAGAGAACAGTGTTTGTAGCGATACCAGTGAGAACAGTGCTGCTGAGTTTGATGACAGACGAGGAGTTCAGAGGAGTATTAGCTGTGATGAAGCTACTCAGAGTGACAACAGCGAAGGCATACTGGAGGAAGAGGAGGAGGGGGGGCAGCAGCAGCTACCGAAAAAGCTTCCTCCCTCTTCAGGGACAACTGAGGTACAGTTTTTAATTAATTATTGATTGTTGGCAGGGATAAAAATGAGAAATCTAATGACTGTAGTTGCCTATACCATGAGTTTGATTTCTTTAAAATAATTTTCTAACTCCTACCTATTTTGCTTCAGAAGGACATTATCAGGTGTCAGGCGTCTGTCACACACATCCCAGGGACAGAGGGGAGGAGCAGTTCAGGTAGATTCCCTGGCACCTGAAGCTCTTCCATAAAGATCCCACAAAGCAGCCACTTCCCGGTGTTAGTGAAACCAGTGTCCTGTCTGCTGGGTCATCCTGAACATTTCACTGCAGGACGTACAGCAGGATTAAAAAAAAATAGAGGAAAAAAATCTGTACTTTGTAGCTGATTAGAGGGAAGAGTCAATTCTCTCACCTGTGTTGCACAGCTAATAAACAGCTAGTTTCCAGCTGGTTTTTAAGTTTTTAAACACACAGATATTAGCTGAGTTATTATTTTGACTTGCCAATAGCAAAGAAATTACCTAGTGGAAGGAAGCATTACATCCCTACTCATCCCATTCCAGGTTGGGGCTATTAGTGATCCCAAACAAATCTGTTTTCACATGTTTGGAAACTTCAGGGCTTCATCATAAAGGAAAGAGACTGTACAGCATAAGGAAAGATTTACAGTGGCTTATTGACTGGGTGAATACAAGAATTAAATGTAGAAATTCATGGCATAGCATATGTAAGAACTTAACACTAATTTTTCAACTCTACATAACACTTGAATTTTCAGTAGTTCCCAATGCAATGGGCAAATTCAATGAAAACACTATTTTTAGAAAAATTATTTTTTGACAAGAAATTAATTCCTCATAGAAGCTATTGTTTATCATCGTTTTTCATACAAACAGCTACAGAGGAATCCAGGCATGATGTGAAGATTCATGGTGGAAGATTTATTTGTACAGTTAGCACTTCACGTTGTATACTTTCTGGAATATATTTGCTGTATTTTTATAAAACATCTAAGTACACTTTAGATGTTACCCATCAGTCCATTATCTGAATCTGGCATGTTTATTCCCTACAATATAATCTCTTTTCTAAGTAACCGAGAGTGAGCAAAACACTCCAGTCAGATGTCCCTCCCTAAATGCTGTTGTTTTGCTTTTGCTTGTTTCTGTGGGTGTTTGAAGTACATTATTTCTCCATTACCATTTGCAACACACTACTTTCTTTTATTTCTAATTTTACCACAATCTTCTTAGTTTGTATTTTGCTTACCTGGTTTTGAAAATGAGCTGCTTGTTAGAACAACGTAGTTGTGTACAGGCACAGCTTTAGGCACACTTTGTCTATTGGAGCAGAAAAACAAAAAAACACAGCTTTTTTTGCAGGTCCTGCAAGAAAAGAATGGCTGGTTTGTTTTGCTTTGTTTTTCTTGGTAACTGAGTTATGAAAAAGCAGAACTAAGCATAGTGACTAAATCTGGTGTGCATTCCTTTGTGCCCAGTATGAGCATCAGGCCTTGGATTTGAACTGCTTCCCCTTGTCCTTGGGCATTCTGAATTTTCTGTTTTCAATACGTAGTGGATGATTTGCTCTTAAATATGTTTATAAAAAGTAGTTCTGAGCTGCTTGTTTCCCTGTGTTTTCCAAGAATCATCGTCATTTCTTAGCTAAGTTAAAAAGGATTAAGTCATATAATCAGCTGCATATAAATTATAATTTTTAAACATTACATGTTTTTATTAGACCTTTTATAGAGAGAAATAGTTGGAATCAAATTTGCTGTTCTCTTAAGTATAAATTGCTTTCACCATTTTTTGATCATATTTGGTAAGGAGAAAAGAACAAACAAAATATGTGCTTGCCAGTTCATACACAGTGTGTCAGCTTGATGCAATTAGAAGATACTAAGTCATAAAATATGACGTCTGATGGAAATGCTGACATACTTCAACTTTGCAAAGTCTCTCCATTTCTTACCCAAAATGAAACTCTGTATTACATCAGCTGTTTTACTTCTTGAGCATGTGTCAGTAAGGAAGCAAATTTTTAGATCATTTATGCAGTAGGAATGAGATTAAGTAGTACTTTTAAGACACTTTCAGTCATCTTTGAACAAGCTATATTTTGAGGTTAATCACAATTTGGTTACTTAAGCAGGGAACAATCATTGATTTAAAGATATTTCTTTACTTTTGATTAAAAGAAATAACAATCCTAATCAGGCTAATATAGGGTAATGACCTTATGGGCATAGCCTCACATTTGCATTTTATTAGCTCATTTTGAGTATTCTCCTCTGTTGTAGGCATTTTCCGGAACTGTTATAGAAAAGGAGCCTTTGTCTCCCTCCTTAATACCACACCCAGTCATCGCTCACCCAGTCCTGCCGACCATTCTGGAGCGAAAATCAGAGGAAGTTTTGTCCGAGGCTCCAGAAGAAACTACTAAGAGAATTTCAAAATTCAAAGCTGCCAGGATGCAACAGACTAACTAAGCCGGCTGAAGCGCCAGTACTCTCGCCTAGTTCCACATCTCTTGAGATTCTGTAGAGCTCCCTCTGTAACACCCAGCTAGTTAACAGCTCGTCCTGTGGTAATTTGGCATCGGTTATCTCTGTAACGTTTACTGGCAACATTAAAAAAACAAACAGTTCAGTGTTGGAACACTTGAATACTCACCTTATTTTGTCGATTTCCCTGTGTGCTGTCAGCACCTTTGTGTATGTTTGCCTTATGATAGCAGCACTTGGGTTCTTTTTCAAAAACTGTTCCTTACATACATTGTTTTTGTGTTTAAACCTAAATACAGGCAGTTTTGTGCCAGCTGTGAGGTTCTACATACCATATGGACCATTTTAAGGAAACTTTTCACTTTTCAAATAGATTCAACAATTATATTGCATTACTTGCTTTAGCATTTTAAGACACACTTGTATTCACATTGCTGTAGGTTTTGCTACTAGTTGTCTGCTAAAAGTTTTTTTCCTTCTTTCAAACCTCTCTGATATCTCACTGTACAGATCTATAAAATGCCGGGTTCATGTACATTGCAGGGAAGTTTCTTTGATGGAAAAGGGTATTTTGTAAAATTAAATTTTCAGTAAAAAAGCTGTGAAAGTTGTGTGGGTTTTTTGTGTGTGTTTTTTTTTTTTCTTTACTACTAATTTGGAAACGCCACAGAGAGGTTTTTATTTTGAACTTGCATTTCTGGCTTGAAGTGTTTACTACCACATGGACATAAAAGCAGTCCATTCTCTTCTGCCATTGTGTTTTAACCTCCTGCTAATGAATGTCCATGGAAATTGAATGCTCTTAAGGATAGAAGCATAAACTCAGACTCTTGATTACAAAATCTCCTAGTTCTTTTGTATACTCAGAAAACATTGTAATTGTCTTGGGAATGCCCAGAGGGAGTCAGCACTAAGGAAAAATGTCTTAATGCTTCAGCTTCCATTTCAAAATGCAACAGCACTGCAGCACTCGGGGTACAGTTTGGTGTATCCTTCTCGTGACTGAGAGCAGTCCTGACTTTAGGAGTCCCTGCCCAGCAACTCCTTCCAGTCTTCTTGCTATCCCTTCATTTTGCTGAGACAGCTTTTGTCGGGGCCACCCCTTGAATGATAATCGGTGACAGAGATGGGCTTAAAAAGCAAACTCTTGGTTGTGGGTTTTCGTGTTTTTTTCAGTAGTTGTGTGGTTTTTTGAAGCTAGTGAGTTTCCTAATGTCTTTCCCAGCGTGTCTGTATCAGCACAGTTAGAGGGGTAGTTATGTTGAGCAAGGACAAGGAAAAATGATGGCAGAGGACATGGGAGCTGGAGTACCTTGAACTGATGGTGCTCTCCAGCTGACATCATCAAACCACAGCCTGAAAAATGAGGCAGAAGGACTTGGGAGGTGTAAGGAGGGATTTGCTTTCGGCCACAGTTCTGTGGCTTTGTAAACGGGCAGCCTGAGAGCCACCAGCGTGTGGTTTTCCCAGTCTTGGCCATCCCTGAGCAGGGCATCAGCTAATGCTGTTTCCTCACCTTCCCCCAAAATAACCGCGCCTTGCGCTCGAATCCTTTGCTGTCAGATCACAGCAGATGAGCTCACAGTGTGGCTTCAGGCATGAAAACAGAATCACCAGCTCCCCCTTTATCAACACTCTTTTCTCTCTGTGCTTGGGACTTCTTTTTGTGAGGTGACTTGTAAAGTCGGTTGCACTCCGTCCACCCCCGGTGTTCCCTGCCAGGTGTTGGGGAAGGCACTGAGGTGTCAAGGGCAGGAAACGCCGGCCAGGCTGTGGCAGCAGGAGTGGCCGACAGCCGTGTCCCTGCCCGGGGGAGCAGCCCACCAAAAGTGAGGGGCCGCATTTCCCCCTCCGGACGGAGCAAAGTGCGTTCTGCTGGAAGGAAAACTGCAGGGCAAGTTGTGTAGCCCCGCTGTGCCCGCCCCGCGCTGCCTGGGAGGGGGCAATCGCCGTCTTTAACAGATCCCGGGAATCACGTTGAAAGTGTTAATCATTAACTTGATTCATGCTCAAATGCGGATTTTTTTTTTTTTTTAAAGCATATTGCATTAGTACTAAAATAAGCCATCAATGCCAGTCCACCCTCTATTCACGGCTAAATATTTAAAGGAGGTTATTTATAGCTTCTTTAATGAATTCTTGGCTAAACAAAATGAAATTATGTCCTAGAAAAGTAGAAGCTATTTTGTAACCAGAACAGTGCAACTGTAAAATATAGTTCCATGAATATGTATTTTAAATAACAAGGGGTTGAGATCCAAGACTACCAGACATGGGTAATTAGAGGGAAACGGAGAGAAAGAAAGAAAGAGAGAGAGAGAGAAACCCCTTTAAAAAGATTTATTTAGATATCTTCTGAAATACTTCCCACTTCTAGTTACTTCAACAAAACCAAATGCCCCTTGTCACCATAGATCAGTTTCAAATCAAAATTAATTCTTTGCTTGTTTTCTTTTTTCCTCCCCTCCCCTTTTTTCACATCCCTGCTCACGGGAAAAAGTAGGATAAATGCACCTTGGGTTTTAATGAATTATGGCCTCGGTTCAGGGAAGCATCCTTACTCAGGAATGCACTTTGGCATGCGCTTATGTCTCAAAGATTTTGTAAAGAAGAATGGATTTAACCACATGCTTAAAACTGAGCACATGAGTGTTTTCCCTAATAGGGAGCCTGAGTGTGTCTGTGCCTCCCTGCAGTATATTTAATTGTCAGAGGGCTCAGGGGCTGGAATGAGCCTTCATCTTTGGTCTCTTCACTTCAGCTTTACCAGCAGACTCTCTGTGCGGTGCCTGGAGCAAGAGAGATGGCTGTAGGGGTTTTATAGAATGTTTACAAACACCAAACAACAACAGCAAAAATTAATTAAATCTATCAAAGCAGATAAAAATCTAAACAGTAAAAAAATGATCATGTGAAGGCCTATCTCTGCAAGGACCTAAAATCTGCTTTTTGTGCAACACTGAAGCCAACAAGTGGCTGCAGATGACCATCAGTGCATGGGTGAAGCAAGCATGGAATGGAGCAACAGTTCCCCAAATCCAAGGCATGCAGGGATACTGGTGGTAAATTAATCTGTTGATACAAGTATCTTTTTGTCCCCAGCGCTGCTGTTAGAGATTATATAATAATAAGAGTACATTTTAATTCTGAAATTCCTTTGGTGACTTTTGCTGCTGCTGGAAGGGCTCCTTGTCTGCCAAGGAGCGCTGCCAAGGGCTCTGGACATGGGGCTGAGGAAGGGATATTGTTATAGTTCTTCCCAGTGCCTCCCAAAAGCTCCTCCACGTTCTCAGCAGGAAGGATATGGCCTGGCCAGGCTGGGGCAACTCTGGCAGCTGGTCACTGGGGTGGCACAGGAACACATGCTGGAGGGAGCCCCATCACTGTCCCAGTGCCCCCAGCCTGCTTGGGCACAGGTGAGCAGTGCCAGGTGAGTGCAGCCAAGCATAACTGCACAGGTAGAAATGCAGCAGCAGAAAACAGCAGGGGAAGACGTTTTTGCACAAGATGTCTTTGGTCCAAAATGAGAGTGGTGGCAGCAGCCAGCGTGAGCACTGCACAGCCACGGGGACAAGTCAGTGTTCCCCAGCAGTGTCGTGCTGTGCCCCACCACCCCACACAGCCTCAGGGGTGTGATTGCATCAATTAGGCACTGCAAATCACCTGCTCCTCTTCCATTCCTCATTGGGAGAAAAACAATCTACTCTTTAATCTTTTTAACTGGCCACAGGTGTGTTGGGTTCCTGCCCATACCCAAAGAAGGAGTTGGGGGGTGGGGGGGGGAATATTTCCCCTCTGGTGCTGAGGTGGTCTGCTCAGGAGGAGCTGAAGGAAAAGGCAGAGAATGCCGTGCACTCAGTGCAGCTGGGTCAGTCCTGGGAGCTGAAGCCTGTCCTGGTGCGGGGGAGCTGGGACCTGGTTCGGAGGTCATGGGATCCGTTTCTCTCTCCCTGGTAAGACGAGTTGCACTTCCATTGCTCACTTAAAGCATCTAAACCAGCAGATTTTTAGATGTTTTGTGAATGTCTAAACCAGCTGTTTTGGCTGTTCATTTTAACTAAGTGATTTATGCCGAAAAAAAAAACCCCAAAACCCCAAACCAAAAAAAAAAAAAAAACACCAACCACCAAACCCCGAGCTGGGATTAAGAGAAATCAGATGTGCGCATTTGGAATGCGGCGTTTCTGCGTTACAAATAGCTGCGCTCTAACCCACATTAACCCCATGATACGTGAATTTTGCCAACTCCCGCTGCGCCTTTTAAATCAAATCCAGCGCGGTGGGATTCGGGGGTGCTGCGGGCCGTCCCCCCTGCAGTGCGGGCAGCGGCCGTCAGGGGGCAGCGGTGGGCGAGCGGCCGCGGAGAGCTGCCAGTCAGCCCCTGATTTATTATTCATTTGTGTTATAGGTGGGGTGTGCAGACAGTTACTGTAATAATTACCCGGACTGGAGCGTTTCCTTGGCAACCGGTGGTGTGGTTTTTTTTGTTGTTCCCCCCCCCCCCCCCCCCTCCCCCCTTCATTCATGCTGTTGCGGAGAGTACGCCTGTAAAGCATGACATTGCTGTATTCGGGGGTTTGTTGCCCTCCCGCTGCTCCGGGTTTGAGGTTAGTTACAGCATCACAAGGTGCTCTCGAGCATAAAAAGCTCAGGCTGGGATTAAAGCGCGCAGGGAACGCCAGCGCCAAGTCTTTCCTTCCGCTGTCTCACTTTTAAGTAACAAGGTTATAAAAATGCAAATGCCATCTTGGGGTTGTTAATAACTAATATTGGGAAGAATTCCTGCAAGTTGTAAAACATTTTTTTTTTTTTTTTTTTTTGGTAAACAAAACCAAGCCCAGGTGAGGCGGCTCCTTGTGTTTTACACCGGTCTTGTGGAAATAATATTTGCTAAAAAGGGACTTGCAGCTTGATCCAGCCTTGCGGTGTTTGGCGTCATAAATCAATGGGAACTGCTCCATGCGGCTAATGATAAGGTGGTATTTGTTGTTTATCCCGCTTTATGGTAATGGTTCGGGAGGAGGAGGGTGCTGTGTCCTTCCTGAAGGAGCAGGAGTAATCCTTGATGTGGTAACAGAGTAACAGAAACCACATCTATTATCAGAGATCT
Organism: Pyrocephalus nanus; assembly: GCA_038380795.1. Classification (NCBI taxonomy): domain Eukaryota; kingdom Metazoa; phylum Chordata; class Aves; order Passeriformes; family Tyrannidae; genus Pyrocephalus; species Pyrocephalus nanus. The sequence goes on along the minus strand of CM076273.1, from coordinate 6,267,646 downwards.
ATAAATGAATCATATTATCCTACATTTTTAGGCTTACTAGAGCGCTCATTTTCAGAAACTTACATCAAGCACTGTGCAAGGATGAAAAGTAGTATTTTTCCATCCCTGCTGCACGAGGCAGAGGGAATTCATGATTCAATCTCGCACTGAGATGGGGAATTTTCACCCTTTAAAATTTTGAAGATGCTAAAACATGATTACATCTAGGATTGTAATCTGCCAGTGCTGTGCTCCTCTCGGAAGGATGGGCTGTGGGTTAATGGGGCTCTGCCCGTGCTCTGGGATCCTGGCTTGTCTGTGCAGTTATCTCTTGGAAAGGTTAACGATGATACTAATGTAAAACCAAAGAACTACATTCCCTAACCAAAAACTACATCCCCAAACCAGCTAACCCCAGGTACATCCTCCCTCTCTTCCCAGCTGCCCAGTGCTCACCTGTCCAGTGTTACACCTGTGGAGACAGATCCCTGTGGGAACTGTAAACGTCCACTACTGACCTGCTTGGGTGATAAATCCCAGCTTTCAAGCCATGTTGTGTCATTAGTAGTTGGTGGGGAAAGTTGGTGTTGGCCTCTGCCCAGGTTGAAACGAGAGGTGGATGTCCCACAGCACCCAGAGCCAAGCAGCCCCTGGCAGTGACACTGCGGGTACCTGCAGCCAGCTGCCAATCCCAAATGGACTGGGGGGCTCACAGCAGAGATTGTTTCTGGAGAGGGAACAGGGCCAAGAATTGCAGGGTGAAGCTGTGGGTCCCACTGGTGCTGCTCTGGGGCCATGTGGGGTTTGGCGTGAGCCCCCCATGAGCCATGGCATCTCTAACATGGGGCACCCCCATTTTCTTCCCTCTGCCAAACTCCATCCCACCCAGCAAACCCCCCTCAGTCCCTGCTGGGGCCCAAGGAGCCCCTGGGGGTGCGGTGAGGGCTGGGGGCTGCACTGCCGGAGGTGCCCGGGTGAGCTGGCTGCCATACTTGGGTTGCCATCAATGCAAATCATTTACGCTAATTCCTTCAGATTTGGATTTAAGTTTTAAAGAAAGCTTCAAGTTACCTCAAAATAGCTTAGTAATTATTTTAATAACTTGTGTGAGCAGGAACAATACCCACAGTGTCAATTTTGGCTCGCAAAATGTTTTTTTCAACTGTTCTGAGGAAAAAACAGCGAACAGTTCAACAGCTTAAATACAAGCGAGTGGATCTCTGGAGATTAATCTGTCTGGTGTTCCTCAGGTAAAGACTTCTGCACAATTTAACAAAGGAAATAATTTTCCTATTTTTATAATGCATGTCTCTCTGTGGTATAAATTACTAAAACCACGCTGCTTATCCTCAGTAATGTTATAGATGCAGATAATTTACTGTGTATCACGTTATCAGTTCATTAAAGAGATGCAATAAAATCATTATTTACTAAGAAACAGCAACCCTTGCAATATCTTGTCAGAGAAATTGGCTGATGCAAGAGGATCATATTTAAGCCTATATTCACAATAGCCCTTTAAACATTTCATCTGCTTCCCACTTGAGTTGCGGGAGGGAGCCGGTATTCCCGCAGCCCTTCGGCAGAGGCGGCAAAGTTGAGCACAGCCCGTCCGGCCGCCCTGCCAGGGCTCCATCCAGCACATCACCCCCCTTCCCCAGGCACCCCACGACCCCTGGGCTGGGCCCTGCTGTGCTGCTCCCACCCCTGCCTCTGCCAAAAGGGTGCCAAAAAATATTAAGGGAGGTTTAGGCATTTCCTACCCCATCCCCCTCTTCTCCTCTGCCTAAAGATTACTCTGCATCCTAGACAAAGGAAATATTTAAACTGTTAAATCTGAACAAAGATACAGTCTGCGTATGACTTCTCTGAAGCCCTATAAAAATTCTTTAAAATTGCCTATTCACTCAAATTTACTGAGTGTAGCAAAAATGTCAAAGGCATAAAGTCAGAGAAGATTGAATAAAATAATGCAGAAAGACAGATTAGTCATGCACAGACCCACACAGCCTTTCACAGCACACAATACCACTTTTTATTACCGCTCTATCTTTACAAAGACTATGTTCAATACATAGAGGATGATACATGGTCAGTCATGTAATCTGCCTTTGATTCCAAGACTCATTTATCTGGGCCCTTTTCACAAAGACATTGATGAGAGATTTCAGTGTTTTCAGTGCATTGTTTTATTTATCATATATAATGGCTGGTGGAAAAAAATAGGAATTATGTCACAGATCCTGCATAAAGGAGTTGTATAAAAGACTCTGTGACAAAGTTTGGTAAAACACATAGTGGCTCAGCTCAGGCGCGCTGGTTTCTCCCCAGCCCTGTCCCCCTCCTCAAGCACTTTGAATACTGACAGCTGTCAGAAGCCCAGAGGAGGGACACTGCCCACAGCCCCTGCATGCCCCTGCAACCCACACAGAGCTGTCTCAAAATTCCCAATTTTTTTTTTTTCTTTTAAATTTGAGCAATATTTTAATTGTTATTTTTAGCGATCTGGATTTATTATTTATACATTCACCAAAGAAAAGAGTCAGTCACAGTTTTGTATCTTGCAAATTTAATAAAGAACAGCCCTTAAGATAGAATTTCTCAGCCTGCCAGGATTGACAAAAGCCAGCTAATGCAGAAATGTCAACAGCAAACCTCATCAGCAGCCCCACCATGCCTTGCAATCAAGGCAAAGCTATGGCTTTACATAAACAGTAATGTATAGCTATCTAAATATCTGTGTGTGGAGATGCCACCCGAGACGTGGGAGGAGGAAGGGATGTGGTGCCTGGGCTCAGGACTGCTGGGTCTCTGCTGTGTGCACATTGGGGTGCTCGAGGGGAAGGGGTGAGGGCTGATGCTCATCCCGTGGGATGAGGAGCCAAATCCAGCACTTGGAAAGACAGCAGTAAATCTGGAGTGCGCCCACTGGAGTTGTTCCAGATTTACAGTAAGCAAGTGGGGCTGCTTTGCCCCATTGAATCTGCATTTTGTGGGTGCAGGAGATTTGTTTTCTTCTGCGTAGTGAGCGATGGGAGGTGGTTGGACCAACCCCTGCCCCCCACCCAAAATACTGCCTGGGGGCAGGAGTGAGGTTCTATTAAATGCCAGAGCACTGGCTGGGAAGCATTTAAATCACAGTCTTACTTTCAAAAGGTCTTTCAAAAAGTGTGCCTGTAGCTTGTGGCCAAGGGAGGTTTTCCCTGAAAACAATTGAATGGGACCAAAGACTGGGTAAAGGGCGGGAGAGCCAGGGCGTGTTGGGAGGGTACCATGCAAGAGCATCCCTGCCTGGTGCTGCAGGGCTGTGACACCTTGGGCAGGGCCTAAAATAAGGGTCTGAGTTGTGAATTAGCTGTAACTCCAGCAGCTTTAGACCCCGAGCGAGGTCTCCGAGGGAGCAGGCAGAATGGCTGGATTTGGAAATTATGTAGCGGCACCGTGTATCCAGATGTGAGTTCTTCTGTGGGGCTGGCAGAGATAAATCACAGAGGTATCCTTGACAAATATAGTAGCTTCCACTCAGGGCACAGTGTTAACCCGCACTTAAGGCTGAGGCACATGATTTAATAGGAAGAGACTTGGCGGCTAAAGAAAAATCTCTTGAAGAGAAAGCGGGATGGTGATGTCAGTGGGGTTGGGGTGACAGTGCCAGCCCTGGGAAATGGATGCCCTGAACCTGCTGTGGGTGTGTCCCTCGTGGGCTGGGGGCCAGTGGGAAGAGGTGCCAGCTTGGCATGGGTGGGGAGGGTGGTCCCAGTGGTCCTGGGACCTGTGGCAGGGGGCTGGGATGCTGAGCTGGGGCTGCCCCCTGTGTTCTGCCTGCTTCTGGCTCGGTCCCTTTAACCGTGGGGAGTGATGGAGAGCCCAAAGCTGCCTCTCGGCGAGGTCCCTGTAATATAGTGCTGTGCAGCTGCAACTTAGATCGTGAGGAAAACAAAATGGGCCGACTGAAATGGAAACTTTTGTTACTTATAATGTTAATGAAACCAGTTTATCAGGCAGCGCAGAGGAAGTGGAATATTTAGTGCCATTTAATGTCTAATCATCAGCATTTCTTTGAATAAATCACATTACATTGTCTAAAACCTGAAAAGACGAAGCTGTAATAATTTTTAATATGTTGTAGTTTCATTAAAGGGACACCCTGTTTGCCATCTAGCCCTGTGTGTTTTGGGGGTGGTTGTGTGCAATGTGGAAGTGTATTTGGAGGGTTCTGACATGACTTGGTGACTTGGCTGTGGCGTGGCCACGCCGCAGAGCTGGGGGTCCCCATTCTCTCACAGGTGGCTGGGTGAAGCCTGGGTGCTGCAAACTCGTGGCCAGGCTGGAGGTTTAAGAAGGGACCTCAGGTTCCTTGGATCTGTACTCTGGTGGCTTTTTAATTCAGCAGAATTTTTCTCGAGGCCAAATCGTATCCTTCCCATTTTCTCCCATGGCATCCCAGCATCATCCCACTGCAAGCCAGGGGAGTAGGTTTGCATGTTCTACCTGTGAGCTGAATTGCCTGTGCAGCTTCTTAATCCACCAGCACACCTTTGGCACCTCTCCAGAGCCAACCTGCCCCAGTGCCCCTCTGGGCACCCCAGCTGGTCCCATAGGCCCCTGGTGCCCCCAGTCCCTGCTCAGGGCATGCCTGTTTGCTGCCAGCCACACACAGCAGTGCCGGGCACAGGCACTTGGCAGCCCATGAAGGTCCAGTTCTTGCCCACCAGTGTCTTGCTCATGGTAACTTTTAAGTGAACTGCAATGAACCTATAAGTCATAATAAAATGAAATGATGACAGTTGTCTTCAAATCCATTGATTAATGGAAATACGGGTAGCTGGACACAGACTATATGGTTATAAATGGTGCTGTCAAAATAAAATAATTATTGTATTAATAAGGAAGCTGTTCAGCATTGGCCCTACTCTACCTCTAAAAATATTTCAGCCCTTGATGTGTTTTGTGTTCCACGATACATCATGTGTTTTCCCGACAAGTGGCTCGGTGGTGTGTGTTTTAATACAATTACTGTTTAGCAATGTGAGTCCTTCAGATCCTGTACATGCACCACAGCTGCAGATGGATTTTTTTATTGACTTAATACTAGTTCTAACTAGATCCTGAAGACTGACTAAGTTGGTAGAGCACATACCACTTTCAAGCAGCAATGGGAAAAAACTAGCATATCTTATTGTACCTGAAACACTCTATGATATGTACTAAATATTATGACTACTGCGAGCCCTGCAATAATTGATTCACCCACACAGCCATTTAGTCTGTGAGCTGTTCGTTTTACAAATTCTACAATCTTTTAGAAATTCTTTCAGTGAAGAAGATTGCTGCCTGGCCTCAGATTCATTATGGTGATTGAATCCTCTTCAATAGAGAACTGTTTAAAGAGAGCACATCCCTGTGTGTCTCACTCAGAGTGAAGGCACATAGGTTAAAAGCTTGTCTGGGTGGCATAATTCACTGCTGCTGTGCCAAACAATCACATCTTATTGTGACCTTCATAAGATACAAAAAGGCAACAGTATGGAGCTAGTCTTTTTTTTTTATTATTATTATTTTTTTTTTTAACCACAGCACAATTTTAGCTACCCAGCATCTGAAGCTATCAGAATCCCTAATTAAATAACCAATTAATAATGTAGAATAGAAAGAGCTATTTTTTTTCAGACACAAAATCATAATTAATCAGAGTACAAAAAGCTGCCTGTCTTTATATCAGGAAAATATAGACTAGGTATTTAAATATTCTAGCACACCTGAACCTTGGCCATCCGTCATTGTTATGACTTAAAACATCTCAGACTAAATTAGGTTTTGTTTGTATAGAGCAGTGAAAGTCAGATGGCTTGAATGACAAAATTAGAACATGCTCAAATCACTGAAACAAAACTGCATAAAAGGAAAGATGTGCAGGAGGAGTATTGCTCGTGTTAAGCTGAAATCCTTCTTTGTGGGATTTTTTTTCTCCTCTCCTCAAATTATTGTTTGTAACAATAGGAAGCTCCAGGAACTCTATCAGTGTTCTTTATATACATCCCTTTCGGCGCATTTATATATTAAAAGAAATAATATTGTTGTGTATAGCTGAAGCATAACCTCTGTTATTTCTACTTAGTCAAGGAAATGCCATAACAATGGATATTTTTCAAGGAAGAATATCTTTGAAACACAAGACTATAGTCATTTTGTATAGCACACAAAGGTCAGGTTTACCAGAAATATATTTCCATCTTTTTTTACATTCAGAAGTTGAGTCTTTTTCCCTTTGGAAGTTCGTGGTACATTTAGGTAAATTTAAGCAAGCATATTTCAATAAATATCCCAAAGGGGTTAATTTTGGACAGTTTGTCTCTTAACCTCAACTATTCTGCATGGGCAAAAAAAAAGTTCTGCTGGGGTTTTTTTTGTGCTCTAATAGAGAGGCAGAGGAATGGCTCTGTGATCCCCAGGCCTGGGATGCTCCTGTTCATGTCAGGGATCTCCAGCACCGAAGTCTCTGCTGGGAAAATAGACACTGCAATACAGAAATTGCTAAATTTGGGCCAAATTCTGCAGCTCTTAATTGAGCAACCCTCTTGGTGACCTCGAGGGGAGATCTGCTCAGTGAAGGGCTGCAGTATTTGGTCCTCTGTAATTGTTTCTGAGGTATAATTGATGAGAGGCTATTAATGGCTTCCAAGTTTGATAAGTGTTTAAATTCATGGTTCTTGAATCTGTCTTGTTTTAACCATGTTGTAGGCCTTTTAACACCTTTTTTTTTCTTTTTTAGGAAATGGTTTAATAAATGTGTGATGCCTATGTGACCTTGATTGTGCATATAGATATCTATATCTATTGATATATGTGTGCAAACCTATGGACTCTATACAGTGGATAGAAATTAGCAGCCTTCCCTAGGCCAGTGCTGTATAGAGCAGGAAATTCTGTCTGTCCTTTTACAGTTCAACATCTTACCACAAAGGATCTCTGTCCACATAAAATTCATTATTATCCTAGCACTAAATAATTTTTTTGTGACAGTTATAGTATAAAACTTTGTACAGTGGTTTTTTTATTGATAAAGCAGCTATGAATCAACATACATGAACACAATAAAAATGTACAAAATATATGTATTATAGTTCAGACTTTGTCAATAGGGCATTACATTGATCCGTTCTCTTCGGTGCTATTTGCAGAGCTGCACTAAGCATTTCACCAGCCATGCAAACTTTGTTAAACTGCCTTAAAAAATAAATTGTAATGTTGGCTTGGCTTTCTGAAATCCTACTGGGCTTGTCCCCTGTTCTTTGGAGTTGTAATTCTGTGGTAGGTTCATGAAACAGTACAAAGATGATGTCCCAAGGCTATCTTAGGGATACAGATATAGATAGATAAAGATACAGACATAGATACAGAGATAGGTTAGATATAGATATAGATTATACAGATAATACATATATATAGATATACATATAGATGATATAGATGATATAGATATAGCTAGATGTCGATATAGACATAACCTGCATGTGTAATGGAGAATGGCAGAGAAGGCAATGAAGGCATGAGATACAGGACAGCCTTAGATGAACAAGACCCCATCAAAGAAAATAATCAGTAATTAATAAAAACATATGTGCTCCATGTAAGTATTTTCTGTCTGATTACATGAGAGGGAATGAAGAAGGTGACCCTCACAGGAGTGGTTTGAGGCCATGTGGCTGGGCAGCAATGCAGAGCTGGAGCCATGTCACCAGGGTTGCTGAGCTGATCCACCGAGTGCAAAGCTTGGGATGTGGTTTTGAAGAAATAGTAACCAAAGAAGTAATTGCAAAAATGGTTTAAAGTGCTGCATAGCTTTGCCAAGCATAGATTACGCCCAAAGAACCTGATATCTTGCTTTGATAAGATCATTGATTTTCTAGATAAAAGAAATGAAATAGATCTCATCTCTCACGGTAGAGTATTTGATAAAGTGCCACGTGGGAAATTATGAAGGCAAGATAAGAACCTGAACAGCAAAACAAGGGGGAGAGATGGGGCTGGGTCACACTGAGAGACAAAGCACAGTTTGAGACAGAAGCCAGTGGAGACCTCTCAGGATTGGCCTCCAAGCTGATCTTGAGGACATGGGAGAGTGGTGACAAAACTTGCTCAGCAGGCAAAGCTGGGAGGCATCAGTAATACAGAGGATAATCCCCACAGGGAGAACAGGTCACTTTCTAGGAAAGAGCCTTTCTGTCCCACCACTGTGGAACTGAGGGGAGGGAAGTCCTGGAACTGAGTCTTTAGTGGTTCAGGGGTGGTGGAGTCCATGGCCATGAGGGATTTTAAAGCTGGTAGAAATAATGATAACCTTAAACATTCGGCTGTGAAAAACTTTGGAGAATATCTTACCCACTGGCATTTCCTGATACTATTCACCTCTAATTTTCAGTTTTATTTTCTCTAATATCTCATCAAATAGACAGTAGCTCTGATCTTCCCTCACTTGTGTGCAGAAGTAGCCGATGATGGCAGGGCAGGGTCTTGAGACTGGGAGTACTCAAGTGAAATGATGGAGGGAGCCACACACCCCTTTCCTGAAGTCCTGACATTTTCTCTACAGTGAAACAAAGAGCTGTCAGTCACTCCAGCTCAAAAAGTGCAGCAGGAGGAAGCCCAACTGCAGTTAAATAAATAAATATGAATATATATGCATGTTCATTCCCTATGCATGGGTAGCTCAGGGGACCACGGTGCACAGACCTCTCCTGGTCCCAGCCATCCTTCATGAGGTGCTCTCTGCAGCCCGTGAAGCTGGCATGCAGCATGTGAGGGTGCATTTTCCTGTGGGGACATCCATGGGCCCCCTGTCACCTCTGCCCCTCCTGTTGTGCCCTGTCCCTGGCTGGGGCTGTCCCCTGCCCACCTCCACGAGGGAGCAGCAGTGGCAGGAGCCCAGGCACTGTGGGTGAGGAAAAAGGAATAATTTGGTTTCTAAATTGGGATTGGACATGGTTGTAGCCCAGCCACAAAAACTCTCAGGCCAAAAACCACAGAAATTGGGCATGCTGCTGAGCAGAGCCCAGGGAGAATAGAAGGATGGTATATAAATACTGGCTCTCCCTGGCTGTGGTGCCTTGCTCTTATATTGCAAGTATTTGTGTGTTAAAAACAGAAAGAACAAGACATCTGAAAATTAGGATTCTATGTCAAACTGTCAATACCCACAAGCATGCAGGCTTTCATTAAAATCTGTTTGACATTTTTGTTATGCACAGAGAGCCAAAAAGATGCCAAAAGGATGTGATATTTGTGATCGCATCCTCCTGCTAATACAAGACACTGCGAAGATGATTGTATTAAAACATTCCTTGCAAAAGACTGAGCAGTTAAAGAAGAAAAAAAAAAGTAAACCAACACACTTAAGTTAAAAAGAGTTATGTGTAGTGTGGGAATTCAGGATGTGCTCTTTGGGTGAAGCAGTGGCAAGTAGCCTTTTTAACTCTTTGTAGTTAATTGAAATGATAAGAAATCTAGTAATTTCTATTTTCCACAGAGGTCTCTGACCCCCAAAATGTGCAAAATTTAATCATTCTGGGAAAATCATGTCATGATCCTGTCATGTGACCCGGGCAGAAGAGATATTATTTTGTCACAACAATGTGAGTAAATTATCTTACTGGCAACTCGCTTAAAGGTCATGGAGATCATCTGATGCGTGAGATGGAAATTTCTCATGCCAAAACAATATTGACAGCTTATCAAGCAGGGAGGAAAGTACAATGATATAATAGAATGTAAGGTAAGATAACGCTTGCTACTGACGGTAGAAAATATGACATGGCATTTCAATTTTAAGGTTATAGGCAGAATGATATGGTATAGATGCTTGGAGGCATAACAGGGCAACTTGCCCTGGGGGTAGGCTAAACTGAACTCAACATCACAGCTTAACATATCACTATATAATAGATATTAAATACAGTACATAAAGAGAGGGATATAAGTAGTTGTACCAAAGGATGGAAGGAGAAGGGCCTGCATCTGCCTGGATGGATGCATTCTTGAACTGGCTGCCAACTCAGTGAAGTTGCTCTGATGGGACTCAAAGGATTTGTGTGGTATTGGTCTCTCTTTTCTCAAGCATTTTGGTATTTGTAGGTGCCTTGTTGCATTTCTTTAATTTTACTCCCTGGCCACACTCATCTTTCTGTTTGATAGCTGTAATGTGGTGCAGAAAGTTAATGGTCAGGAATCTACACAGTATTTGTGTGTAAATAGATATATATATAGTATATGTATATACATAAGCAACAGAGATTTGAGTCCTGAACTGGCCACTAATTGTTGTTTTCAATGCTGAGCTGTAAGGCTAGCTGAAAAAGAAATTACAAGAGAAGGGGAAAATTCACTGAGGATCTGATACAGCATGAATGGTCATGTTCTTCCTTAATCATGTGTTTGAGTGTCTGTCCTTGCTGCATCAGGCCCAGCACGTTGGGACTGTTGCTCTCTTGCTTTCGGCACAGTGCAGCACAGTGACACCCAGGCACTGCCAGCTGTGACAGCACGGGCACTGGGCATAGCCATCAGGAAAGGCACTGTACTGGAGAGGAGTCTGATAGGGCTGAGAAATCTGTTTCTTGTCTGCTGTAACAGATTGCCTGGGAGGTGGCACCGTACCTGCTGCCCGCAGGACATTGCTCGGGGAGCCCTGTTTAAAGCATCACACAGCACCAAAAGGTGTGGAGGAGATAAATCAGAGTAGATCGGGGATCTCTGGATGCATCTGTGTTTATATTTGGGACAGATTCAGGGTATTTCAGGACATGACATTTCTCATCTGTGAATGGGCAATGCGGTCCCATTGATGCATTCCCTCACCAGGGCTTTTTTCAGCTGTTCTTAACCCAAATGAAAGGTGCACACTATGTATTTTCTTTCATGCTCTCATCAGTGGCAGAAAACTAATTTACCCCCACATACATGAGCCCTTCCCTGTGTTTGTGTGTGGCACTTACAGCCAGGGTCCCACAAACATCACACTTTTGGCATGAAGGATTCCAAGGGCTCAGCCTCAGCTATTCCTCAACCCTCACTTCCGTGGGCCCAACTAGTCTAAAAAAAATGATCTTGATGCTGTGCTGGAAGGAAGTGCTCAGTGAAATTCAGCAGTTGTACCTGTGTTGGAGGGAGGGAGGCACAGGTTCATGTGTCCATGGGCAGTACTTGAGGGTGAGGGTCAGCCCAGTGCTCCCCGCGCTCAGTCAGCCCTGGATGGCACAGAGAGTAAGAGTATGGGTGAGTCACATCTGAAAAAGTGATCAAAAAATATGGTCAAAGCTGGAGTGTCACAATGTTTTGTAGCTGTTTGTGTAGTAGGTCCTTGGGACTCTGAAATTCTTAATTTTTCAGAGGGAAAAAAGTCACCATGGAGGTTTCCTCCACAGGTAGTTAGTTGTAATTTGTAGCTATACAAATACTCACCACTCTTAATGTTTGTCTTCATAGAGAATCAAAACAATCAACAAAATCAAGGGGAGTGGTACTCTTGCAGCAGCTGTTCAGAAAGGGTTGGTTTAGTTAGCAGATTTTCACTATTCTTGAGTTTGACTGTGGGTTTTGAGCTGCAGCATAGCTGGGAATGGGAAAAGGGGCTGCCAGGCTTATCCGGGGCTCAGATAAAATGTACTTGCTCCTCCAGCGTCAAATGAGATCTGAATAAAAGATGGGTTTTTTGGCTTTGGGATTTTCAGATCCATCTCAAAGCACAGTCAGTTTCTCAGTGAAGAAAACAAACCCAAGTGATTGGTTTCTAGTTTTTTTCCCAAGACTTGCATAGCCCTATATCCTCTCAGGCATGTTTGTATCCCCACAGAGGGGCTGTGGGCAAATACAGTCGGTGGTGTGTTATGAGGGTCCTCTCTGATCAAAATCTGCTTGAAGCTCTGGTGGACAGGGGTAGCTGTTCTTACAGGTTTCCAGTACTGCATCTTCAAGAGTCAACTTGCTGGTAGCAATGCACTCATTTGTGTAAGGAAAAAGATCCCTTAATGTGCTATTAAATTAAACAATGTCACTGCTATTGCAGTAGAGCTGAGCGAATAATCCATAATGAATAATTTATTCAACAAATTTAGCTGCTTTCTCTGCTCACAGACTATCTGGAGACAGATCACAATTCCCTCCAATTTACTTATTATTTGAAATTACTGATGGATAGCTTTGTAATTAAAAAAAACAACTCTGTGTCTTGATCACAAACAACTGTGGGTGTCTGATCTTCGTTAGTCAAGGTATGTGCGTTGGTTGTGATGGGTCAGATAAATCACATGATATTGTTTCTGCCTGCTCATTGGAGAAGCCTACAAGCATGTCTGGCATGAAGAGACAAAAAATTCTGTCTCTGCATGCAATTTTGAAATTTGTCTTGTGCAAACATTTGCCCAGTAAAACTTGATTGCTCAAAAGTGTGCAGAAAGCAAATCCCAGGGGGAAATCAAAGTGGCTGCAGTAAATTCATTTAAAAATCTGAATGAATATTTGCAGACTTTTTTTTTTTTTTTTAAAGCTCCCGCCTAGCCCTGCACAACAACGTCCATCAAATGCACCAGAAATACATTTGACTTGTTGAAGATTATTTGGTTGTTTTGTTTTTTTTTTTTTTTTCTTTTTCCCCTTTTTCCTCCAGAATAAGACAGAATGGGAAGGAATGTCTGGTCTTGGTATGGCAAGAATTTTAGATGAAACTCAACAATAAACTGCACAGGTGGCATCTTAAAACTAATTATCTTGGAAGGAAATTTCAAAGTCTCCCTGTTCTGATGGCAAGAAGCATTTCTCTGTTGTGAATCTCCCAGGTACTCATGGCCAGGTTATACTCACTTGTTGTTGCTGAACCTCTGTTCGCCTGTCCCGTAAACAGCCCTGGGGGAGGCATGGGTGTGCTCTCCCCTGCCCCAGATCCTCCCTGGGCTGCTCAGGAAGCAGAATTGGTTGAAACTACCTTTTCCAAAACCCCTATTAGAAGCCATCTGCAATTCATTGCATTTCTTACCTTCTTTCTCCATCAGTACTGTGCTCAGATGGGGAGGCCCTCCCCATCTGCCCTGAGTGCAACATCAGACAGGCAGTCCTTCTCCTCTTTTTCCTTCTCCTCTTCCTTTTTTTTAAGTCCTCTGACCCTCTCTCCCAGCACAGAAGTTAGGCTTGGAGGCCCCCAACCCTAACCCAGTATTTGAAGCTGATTGATATTTAGGGGACAACAAGTTTTTTTCTTTCTAATTTCTAATATTAAGAAAAACAACTAAAATGGGGAATGTCTTTAAGGTGTACATAAACCTCTCAGAACTGAGGTCTAGAGGTTGTGTTTGTATGTGAGGGAACAGGCTGATTAGTTGATCTTCTCTGAGTCCTGTTTCAATACTTTTCCCAGTGGAGGAGATGTCTTTGTTTTTGTGAGTTCAGCTTGGTTAGGCCACAAAGACATATTCCCCATCTTTTGAAATATTATACATGTTGGTATCATCTTCAAGTAGAAAAGTTCATGAGGCAGCTTTTGTGTTTCCCCACCAGGAGCCAAGCATGAATAACAATTATTAGTGCACCGTAGCTGTTTCAGGTATTCACACCCTATTAAAGCAGAGAGCGACTCCAGGGAGAAACACCACTCCTTGGTGGGGAGAGCAGTGCTTAGTGGTGACAAACAGCACTTCAAACTGAAATGTCGTGAGTTGGGTCAGGGAATGCTTTCCTTTAGAAGGATGTATCTTTTTGTGTATGTGATGCTTAGAAGGAAGAATGTGCCTGCTCAAAAGGGACCTTCGGAGTGAGCGGTGCCGCTTGCTCGGGCGCTACCAGTTGCGTGGTAGGTACCTGTCCCTGGGGTCTTGGGCACCAGCACCCCACCTTCACTTGGCACTTCAGCATTCACTGGCTGGTGAAGAGAGGTTTCACTTTAAATTTGCAGAAACGTGGTCCTTTGTGACAATAGTATATCAGCATCAAGGAGACAAGGAGACAAATGGGAGCTTGTGGAGCTGAGAGGCATTTACACTCCATGTTTACACCGCCTCTGGTGCCTCCCCATGCCCAGAACTGTGCTTGGGGTCGAGCATGTGGACTGCTGTGATCTCAGTGCAGCATAAGACACCCAAGAAGAAAACAGAGAGATATGAATGTCCCTCCCTGGAAGTCCTCTTCTTAAAGGCATCGCTTTTTCCAGCTGGCTGTTTTGCTCTCCCTTCCCAGTGCCTTACACCAAGGTAGGGCTGCCTCTTTCCATGCTTGAAATGGATCCCAAAGCCACAGGAAAAACAAAGAACGGCTCTTGTTTATTTTTGCAGAGTTTTAACTGGGTCGGCAAGGAACGAAGCCTTGTTAAAAGCATTTTACTGTGGGTCATCCAGAGTTTGAGGAGCTGAGGATGAAAAGGGGGAGAACTGCTGTTTCCCCATCAGCAGGTTGTGGCTGGTGCCAGGCTGCCCACCCAGCTGCAGTTGGTGCAAAAAGCCAGGGGCTGAAGAAGAGCAACAGGAAAAACTCCTTTGGGCAAAAGAGGATATGAACTGAGGATGTTTTAATATTTTTCTCACAGAAAGTAGCATTAGTTAATTTTACCCTCTATCCTCAATTGCTTATAAATACAAAATGAAAGCAGCATAATTCTTTAAAGCCCATTGCAGGCTTTCTTAAAATGACCTTTTCACCTGCAATTACAAACAAAAGATTATTGAACCAAATGGGATATATTATTAAGAACATCAGTGATATTATTTTGATCACAGTGAACAAAATAGTTGGAAAAATTCATTTAACAACCTTTAAATCACCGGCTCCTGTGTTATTTACTTCTGAAAGCATAACTCATACAGCTTCTCCTCTGTTGTATTCCCACAGCATGTATTTATCTCACCTTCTCCCTTGAAACCTACGTAAAAAGTAGATTTCGCATTGGCAACGCTCTTTTCATCTCCCTCTCCTGAGCCCGTGCTCTGCGTGCCAGCCTTTGAGCCCTGCCTGTGGTGTGGTCACTGTGGTGAGGCAGGGATGGACCTGTGGGCAGCCAGTAAAGCCAGTCAAACTGAGGAGAATTATTGTCACATCAGAAACGTGGAAGTTACCCTGGCCGGTCTGTGTTTAAGGACTGCAGCAGAACAGTCGAACTCTGATGCGCAGAGCACAGTTTAACATTTGAGCGTGTCTCTGCTGCAACTCTTGAAAATGCTCAGAGTTTGAGGGAGTCCTGTAAGTCAGGAACACTCCACGGGACATGGCCAAGATCTCCTTTACCTCTGCCGGGCCACAGGCGAGCTCTGTGTCTGCTAATGCTCTTAAATCAGTAGATTTTAGGAGACAACAGTATGGTCCATTAACAACTATAATCAACATCGTCTCTGCTGGACCAAGAGCACAGGATATTCTTGCTGCAATATGGTCACTTTGAACGTGCTATTCCCTTTAAATCAGCACAGCATCAGGAGGTACCCCAGTGGATCAGCCGTGCAGGAGGTGGACATCTGCCAGACATAACCGTTATCAATCATCACCCAAGTATTTACATCAATCATTGGACAAACATTTACGTCTGGAGCCTTTCTTTTGGCCACGATATACGTTTAGACAGAAGCACAAGTGCAGTGTGGAGAGGCTCCTGATGCCTTGCTTTACTCTGTTGGTAGAAAATTCACTTCTCTCTTCTCCCCTGGGCTGACCTCCAATTTGTTTTCTATTTGAAAGGCTAAGGCCATATGGCAGATATGTTCAGTTCTCAAAGTCTTTTGATCTTTAGAACAGTTGCAGTCTAAATTTCAATAATGAACACACTTCCTTTTTTTTTTTATTTTTTTTTTCCTTTTTTCTTTTTGGATTCTTATAAATGAGATATTATATTTCCATACATTTTATTTCTGGCCACATCTATGAATCTAATATTGACCTGGAGTTATCTGTGATAGAGAAGTTATTAATTTTGACAGATATAAGGGAGAAGCTAATATCCTCCTTTTACAAACACCTAATATTAATCTCTAGTGATGTAAACGAGAACTCCAGAATGGCTTGGGGTGGTGCTGGAAATGATATGAGATTGAAATTTGATAATGAAAAAGGGAAAGATTCATTTTAGAAAATTGATAAAATGGATAAAAAATTGTATTTCCTATGAAATAAGTGTAGGAAGCACAACTTAGATTTAGCATCCATTATTCTTCTATAGGTGGTATATACACAATGGATTTGTTAGGGATCAGATTTTACTTTGATTTATATATCCATAATTCCATTGACTAAGAATAGTATCTGTCTCATGGTTGCTACTCAAATAACATAAAGGAAGTCTGGAGCTGGTTCTATGTCATGGGGATGTACTCAGCCTGGTTTCACCAGCTGGGGATGGCTACTAATGCTGTATCAGCAACTCTGCAGTAACAGAGTTGTCTTCAATAGCCAGAGACTTTACTCCATGGCCCCCATTATAGCCATGCTCCCAAATCCTGCCACTCTTTGGAGACACTTTCTTCCCTGACATGCCTTCTCTGTGTTATTGTGCTCCAGTCAAATGGTTTTGTGAAGAGCCAGAGAGAATTCCTTGATGCACTGGGAGGAAACCCTTCCTCCAGCTCAGAGTATCTGGAGATCTGGCTTTGGATTTTCCCTTTGGAGAGGTTTTTGGCCTTTGTTCGGGATAAAATTCCAGTATTTTATGATACATAGGATACTTTTCTTTTCTCCCCAGCAATTTACTGGGTTATCCTGGGGAAATTGCCAAGTCTGGAAGTGTTTGGAAGGTTTTTACTTTACGGCAGAGAGACAGTTTGATGGCCTGGTTCAAAAGGAGCTCAGATTCACACAGCTGCACTGTTTATTTTGGTTACATTTTTTTGTTATGCCAGAAGCAAAGGCAGGCTGTACTGTTAATCTCATTCAGACATTTTACTGTCCTCTTCTTTTTAAACCTCAACAGCATTTTCACCCTGTTCCTATACCAGATCACACCCCATGTTACTGATCACAGCTCCCCATTTCAGGGAGCACTGAGCGGGATTTGTGGCCATCCTGCTAAGAGGGGTGTGCAGAAGTTGGTCACCTGTTTTACTCACAAAAGAGATGCTGTGTTCCTGTGCCCCTGTTAATACATCACAGTGCTGAGATGCCTGTGATAGAGGGAAATAGAGCAGGCATGATTAATAAATAGTTTAATGTAAGGATCGGGAGCTGTGTGGGAGAGCTCCCCTTTAGTCACACAGCTCTGTGCTGTTGTGTTGCCTTTCTGTGTTTGCTATATGTATTTATTGCAAAGCTTATCTCAGAGTCGTGTATTTGATATCAAAGTTGTTGTTAATATGACTAAAGGCATCAAAAAGCCTGAATATGCCTCAGAGCAAAGTGGAAAGTTATCTCGACTGTGATGGCTGACAGCACGCAGAGGATGGCACAGAGCCTCCCTTCTTGGAGAAATGTCCCAAACAGCACTAGAGATTGAGCTGCTGGCAGAGGGGGATGCTGGAGGAGCATAGCCTAGGGCAATCTGTCATTTTGGGGGTACTTTCTTGCCTGGAGATGCTGTTTGGGGATGGAAAAGCTCAGACAGTGCAGTGGTGCAGCACAATCCCGGCAGCTGTGGGCTGTGCAGCTGTGGGGCAGCTGGGAAAGCAGCCCCCTCCTGGGGGGCAACTTGAACCTTGGATTAATATATTTTATTAGTTGGGAGTCAGGCTTGTGCTTTTAATGAATTTTGTGATCCCTTTTATCGTAGTTTCTTCTGAGCTGACCCTTAGCCGGTCCATGTGTGGCCATGCCTGGGCTCCCATGAGCAGTGCTCTGTGGTGCCGCAGTGCAGGGGGTGCTGCATCACTTGGGGTGCTGGATCCCAGCCATGGCCTCATTCAGCATCCTCTGCACCGCTGGCATGGGGGTCTAACTGCACCTGAGTACAGAGCAGGTGTCTCTGAGCTTCTCCAAAAAGGGTGAGAGGACTTCCACCATTGCTGCACTGTTGTCACTGCTATCAAAGGCAATAGCTCTAAACAAATCAGTGCAGATATTTTATCATCGACTGCAAAGATGGAATGAGTTGCCAGCCAGCCTAAGGGCAGTTATGATGCTGGGCTAAGGCCTAAAACCACAGTGACTTAAAAGCCAAAGGCCTCCAGATAACACTATCCTGGTTTGCCCATCAATCTTGCTTCCCTCCTGCAAAAGAAGATGATAAACAATTATCAGGTATCACTGCCTGAATCTTAAGTGTCTTCTGTAATACTTAATATAAAAACAAATATGTTCTCCTTCAGAAAATGAAGCAGATCCCAATTAATTATGTATAGCTCTCCTGCTTTCACGCAAAGAATAGCAACATTCAAATCAGCGCTTTGGTCTTCTTATCACCTGTTAGATTACAGGCATCTCCCAGCTCTCTAATGATCATCTGAGTTTTGGTGCTGGTTTTTCCTTTTAACTTGGCATCATGTTCTTTCTCTTTCTTAGCATTTTTGATAAAAATAGTATAGTGGAGAAGAGACAGATGTCCCTTTGGTGATTTAATACATTCTTTGCTGCCCTAAAATATCTGAAAGAATTGGCTTATGTATCAAGAGTTCTCTCTGTTCTGGATTTCATGTATTCTCAAGACAGAGGAGGATGGAGAGATGTATGTGGCAGATATGGGCTGACCATCGAATCTGATAGATGAAAAACCAGTGGTGAAATCCAACAAATCAGTGGAATCTCTGTCATGACTCTACTGCTTAGGAGAGCACAGCAAGCCCAAGACTCCTGTATGTCAAGTGATATTTTCTTGCATTGTATCTGTTCAGTGCTAACCTAGAATATGTCTTTTGCTTCTGGCTCTGGGAATGTTTGTGCTGCAGAAGACTAGGCTAGATTAGAGACCCAGGAACACAGTTTTGTGTTTTGGCAGCCTTTGTGAGCTCTACCTGCTTTATTGTCAGAAGGATGACTAGGAATTCTCCAACATATAGTGTCACCAGCACTGTGATCTGAGAAACAACACCTACACAATCTATTATTCATTAAGTGTAACCAATATATAATTTAAAACAGTGGGTTTTGTCAAATAATGTTAGGTCAGCATAATTTTCTGCCTATTACTAATATCTATAACATCTTTGCCTTAGTCAGCTCTATTTAAATATGCAATCATTTACAGCTTTTGACTATATGTGTGCACACTCCCAATTTCCAATATTCAACTACTACAAATTTTATGCTGACATCAATAGCAAACTATTAAAGACAGTATTTCATTATTGGTTTTTCATCCCAAAAGTTATTTACAATTATATACTAAGCACTAATATTAAAGGAAACCATTTAAATGAGGTGCTATCTGCTTTAACAATATGTCTGTCACAGAATGAGATTGTGTTTAAAGATTTTATCAAGAAATGGTTGTTTGCTGAGGTTATGTTTTGTCCATGAAATATGCATTTCATATCTCTTTCATTTCATTAACATAATTTAATTTGTGCTTTGCATTTTGTGCATAATACATATTTGATTTACAAAACAAATATTTCCATTAGAAAATGAATTTCATGCAGGCAAAAAAGCAGAACCAAATGATGTATTGAAGGAAAATAAGAAGAAATGAAATGCATTTTCTCAGTCTATTAAAAAATCTATGGCATTGACAGAAAGTGCACTTAGTGCTACATTTAAAAAATAGCACATATGTCAATGTATTAACAAATAGAATTGGAAATACAAATATTTCCCTATATCAAGCCAAGAATCTCTTTATTTTAATTGAGTTGATTTAAAAGCCCAACTACAATTTAATTTTTATTTCATGATGTGGTACACTGCCTGGTGCCATTACATCCATGTAGAATTGGCAGTCAATATACAAATATATTTTACCTTTTAAAAACTTTCTATTGACACCAGCAATAAATAATTTAATGGCCTGAAAATGTGAAATCATTAATTTGCTGATTGTCCTTGAATATTGGGCAGCTGGGTAGGGGTACAGAACTAATGAATAGTGTTTGTGAGTCTGTCATGAGAGGACCCCAGTAAAGCAAGCCACAGATGACATGAAATGACGTTTAAACTTGCCTGGTTTAATCTCCAGATCCAAGGAGTTGAAGAAAAATGATGAAGCCCAAAATGCCCCATTATCTCCCTGTCAAGAAAACCCATCAAACTGGGTGAGGAGGAGTTAAAAGTCTGACTCCTCTGGAGTCTGAAATGTGCACGTTTCCTTCCATGCAGCCAGCCATGGAAGTGCTGAATGTCCCCATGTGAGTGGTGGGCTGAGCAGACCACGAGGGACGTGGCAGCTTCGTTGTCTCTGAGGGAGCTGGGCACCTCCCTTGGATGGGATCTGCTGCATCTCTTTGAGCATAAAACAGGCTGGGCAATGCAGCCCTCATCATTCCAGAGGAAGCCAAAACCTTGAGAAAACATCTTAAAATGGCTGTGCCTTTTATGCAGAGGTGTGGGTATGGACTGGCTCACTACCTCTGTGCCACCGGCAAATTTTGGCATGACACAGGAGGGCAGGATTTGGCCCCGGGCCCGCCGTTCACACAAAACATGAGTCACATTCTGCCCACAGCTGTAGTCATGCAGCCCCAGTGATCCTGCTGGTGTAACTGGGAACAGAAATGGGATTGTGCAAGACGAGACAGATTGGCTCAGGGCAGAGATGGGCACTCTCTCAGCCCCGGCTCTGAGGCACCACTGGCATCACCAGCTGCAGGAATGTGTCTGGGGCAGGACTCAGACACCATGAGAATTAATTTAAATTCACGGGATATTTTAAAGATAATAATAGATGTCGAGTTGCATCTTTTAGTTGTTTTGGAGCTTTGTGCTTTAAGCTTTTTTACACAAGGATTAGCGGCTTGCTTTTAAAAAAAAGGGAGGGGTTGGGAACTGGGATTCTTGCAGTCTCAGGAGTCCAGAAGCAGCAGCTTAAAGAAAAATACCAAATGTTGCAAGGCGGTAAGACTGAAAAATCCTGCATTATTCTGCCATGGGGAATAAGTTTAACTCTATGAGAAACTCTACATAGCAAAGTAAGGAGAGGAAATGAAGAATAACTCCCCTATTTTAAACTAAGAGATACATTTGGGGAGGTTAGGCTGTAAATACATTAGCTTAGCTGGAATTTTGCCAGGACTTTGGGACTAATATCCATACTCTTATGAAAAGTGCTTGGGATAATGACTACAGGTATCTGAGGCCTCGGTGCTGTATCCAAGGCTAATTGAATTGAGTAGGCGTGCGTACTTGAGAAAACCAAAGGGAGGTTAGGTAGAAAAAGTGAAGAAGGTGAAAAAGAAAGCAAAGAAGTGAAGCTGCAAGACTCTGATAATTAACTGGAATGAAGGCTCCAGGTCTGTCCTGCCAGATCACACTATGCACTGGCTGAAAGCAAAGTGACAGGGGAGAGCGCTCTCTCCCTGCTGCTCCTGTGGTCACCAATGCCACAGCTTGCAGCGTGTTCTCATCTTCTGCTGAGCACCAGTCAAGGCAGGGCTCCTTCAGTTATGCTCTTGTTGCAAGAGCCGTGCTCTCCAAAGCCTGCATGGCACAGACTCCCTTCTGCACTCTCATGGCTCCTCTTGCATCCTGCTCATCCCTTAGCCAGGTCTGGCATCGGCCCCACCATGTGCCATGCTGATGGCTTGCTAGGATGCTCTGGTGGCTGCTGCCTGCTCATCACAGCCCACAGATTAACTCTGCACAACATCCCTCAAAGGGCCATCAGAAGAAAAGGGAGCAGTCCCCGCACCTGGCTGAGGGATGCAGGAGGGAGGCTGGAGTCTGCCTCAACTTCATGTCCTCCCTCATGGAGATTTGATAGGTCTCCATGATGGTTTTTTTGTGCATACAAAACACAAAGTGCCTAGAGTGAGAGCACATTTTCATTCATTGTGTGTGGAACCCCTTGTGTGGTATTTGGGATGAAGTCTGCCCCAGGAAGGGCCCCTGGAGACAGGCAGAGCAGTGCTGCTGCTGAGCAGCCCCGTCCGAGCAGCAGCTCAGCTCCACGTCCCCACTGACTGCTCGTTGAGACACATCTGCTATAAATCCTCTAAAGTGAGCCACAGAGTCATGTCTTCAGCCAAACCTTCGAAGAAATGAATACCGTGAGCCTGGTGATTAGCTCCAGGATTAATGAGATGCACCACCTATATTCATAAGATATAATGAGGAAAGGTACCCAGTAACATTTAAACATCACACTTCCTTTCCTGACAATATCGGCATGTCAGAGTTGGGATAAAACTGTTTTGAATAAAAAATAGAGTATGTCTAAAATATTAAAAGAAAAAAGCTTAGTGCCTGCACACACAAAAGCAATGATCTAAGGGAAATCACCAGTTGCTGTTCTGTGAGGTATAAAAATAAACCCTTGTCTCCTTTACTTTTACATTCACTGACAAGTGACTATATTAGCATTAAGTGAAAAAGCAGATGAAAAGTAATGTCTTTTATTTAGCTCCTACCTGAAACATATTTAAGTTTCATGCAGCAAGTGAGATTGTGCACAGGGGTTTGAAATCATGTAATAAGACACTGCGTGACATTATCTGTCCACCCAGCAGTCACTCCAGTAAGTTACATTGCCACTAAATCTTGGAAGGGAAGTTAACACAAATAACTTCACACTTCCCCCCTCCCTTTTTTCCCAACCTTGTCAGTGTGTCTATCTGTATAAGATTTTGTACTCATTCTCCAAAGAAACCTGTTAGGATACCTGTCCATCAACTAGTCTACCGTACTTGTCTCATTTTTAATATGCCAAAAATGTTGAGCCTGTATTGTTTCTAAATGAAGCACATGTGTGCTGCAGAGTAGAAACAGAAATGTGCTGATACAGGAAACTCTACTTGTTTGTTAGCAGTGATATTGGAAAAAATCCATCTCTCCTAGCAGGACAATCTCATCATATTAAAAGTTATGGATTTCTTGCTTAAGCATTCTACACTAGCTGCAGAGCTGTATAAACTTGCTTCTGCTTATCAAGCGAGCCAACAATACACGAAAAGAAAATTTAACATCTTTTAACATTTCTGCCTTCATATGGGAGTTCTCCTGAAATGAGTTCTTCAATTATCCTGATGGATCTGTTTAGTGAGTTGGTACTGTTTCCTGGCTTATAAAAGCCGCTGCATTACTATGCAATACTGTAGATGTGTTATTGAAATGAGATCAACATCATGGCTTTACTACGTTTTAAGCAGAAGTTAGCACAGATTATAAAAATCATAAAGACTTCTGCATTATTGTAGCAACCTATTCTAAAACCTACACTGGTTTTTGTTGGCAAATAATTAGAAGTGTGTGAGAAATGAACCATTGGTGGCTTCTGTCTTAAATAACTAATGAGTATTAATCAATATCAAGCAAACATTAAGAGAGAATATATTTTGTTTTTCTTTACACTGGATAACAAAGAAAACTGGATTTATAAAAGATGATAAACAGATTGAAGTAATATTATTAATTTCAAAATAAAGTTGCCACATTATTCCTGTGTGTAGGCGATAATATATAGCCCTATATATGAAATTCAGTTTTGGAAAACATCACTGCTACATCTGAGATTAACTGCATATGACATCCAAGAATGTTTCAGAGCATCATTTATTGGATTGACTGTGTTGTACAAGTATGCAAAATATTTACATCTTTAGTTCTCCAGATTATTAAGCTGCTAAGATTTGTCTGTGAACGGAAGTTTTAACAAACCAGTTTGTAGGTGTTCCCTCTGAACCCAATATCCTCAGCTCTGTGTGTGTGTATTTGCATGTGTGTGTCCATGCACAGATTTTTTAGTCTTTACACTGTAAAAAACTTTGGAATTGTTTGACCCTGTAAACACAAAATTCATGTCTCTCACCCTGGGACAAATACATTTTTTTTAAAAGCAGCATATGGGCAGCCTTGGACTGATGTTAGTTTATTGTCACTGCTTGATAACGTTTAATGGAAAAGATACAAGAGTGCCAAAGAATTTTAATTATTTTTGTGATAAAGTTATATGTTCGGCCTTGAAAAAGTGGAGATAATGCTGGGATTCATTATTATTCCCAGTGTGTTTAAACAGACGACACAGAATGCAAACAAAAGCAGATGAAATTTGAAAAGTATTATCAATATTGCAGATAGCAGATGCCCTTTCCAATCAGAACAAGCATATCTTCTATAGCAACTTTATGGTTGAGTAGTTTATTCATTTCTATTAGAAGGTTGTACGTTTCTAAAATATGTAGATGGTATCTAGAAAACCAACCAACCAGTAGGGTCATTTTGCTTGTTTTCCTAAATTTATTATTTCACTTTTGCAGGCTTGATCTGAGGTGCATTAACATGGGAGTGAAATCTTATTGTGTCAAATCCTATCTTGTATATGACCTTTCATGTGTTTTGCTGTGGTTCTGAGAGGGAAATGCTAAGAGGTGTCTATTCTGCAGGGGTTTGCTGGGCTTGTATTTGTGCTGCTGTAATTAAAACTAGACACATCTTTCTGTAAAATTGTTCTTCTTCTTCTTGGCCTTGTGGCTGGAAAGAAAAATGTTGCTGTGGATGGAGCAGCTAATTCACACTTATATTCTTTTAAGAGTGCCTGAGGCATAGACCCTTCAGTGTGAGGTGTCCAGTGCCCTGTGCCAGAGCTGGGAAGCTGGCAGGGACCCCTGAGCTCTGCCACCATTTTAAAAGGCTTTAAAAGCATTTCCACACTCATGCGATAATATAACCAAACCAGTTATTTCTGTGTGATGTTGTTTGAGGCTTTCATTCGGTATTTTTCATTTTGAAAGAAAACAGCAAACATTTAAAATTATTTTACAGTAATTTACTGAACCCTAAGGCCACAATTCTGCAGTAGGTTACGACATCGTGGTCTTTGATGGTAAAAATCGTGTGCTGATGCATTTCCACTGCAGAGAAATGGTGAAAGTGTAGATCTTCAGAAAATATATTCCATGCCTTTTCCTGCTACCTGTTCATACGCCAATTATACTTTCAAGTTTGCATCTGAAATTCTTATCTGCCTAGTAACATCCTATCCTCTGAAATGTCTCTAGTCCACTTAGTCATATTTAGAGTGCATATAAGTGGTTCTCTATATGCAAACACACAAACTGAGAATGTTCCAACAATCATTTTAAAACATATGGATTCTCTTCCACTAAGGAAGAGAATGGAGAATGTTCCTTTGAGACCTTGATTTCAGGTTGCCATCAATGAACAATGACTCCTTTAAAAAAAAATATAAATATTTAGCTGTTGGGCAGTCGTAAAAACTAAAACAGAAGGCACCAGGAAAAACTACCATGGCATTTAACTTTGTGTAAATTCAGCCTCTGTGCAAGTTTTCCCAAGGTGAAGGTTGAAAATGGCAGGAGACAGTAGTGTCCTTGAAGGTTGTGAAGAAACAAGTTGCTTTCTGGGGACACACTAGCTGAGCCTGCAGTCCATCAGCCTAACACCCCTGGCCCAGGGATCCCAGAAGAATGTGTGTGCTGGGAACAGGGAGAGGGAAGGAGGAGGAGAAGCCAGAGCCTACCTTTCCCATGATGCTCTTCAATCAACCCAGACTTCAAATTGGGCAGGTGTTGGGGTTGTTACTCCTGGCTCTGGTGAGGTGGCAGCAGCTCCATCGCTCCCAGCTCTAAGGCTGTTCACAGGTATTGTAAAGCTGTGCCATAAATGTGTTTGGAGAGTGAATTCAGGAAATGTAATCACTAGATGATAGCACAGGTAGGGTAGGTCCTAAAGGGTTCTGAAGTTGGAGAGCAGGGAAAAAAGATGAAGTTTAGGGCATCCCATCTTTAAACTGTGTTAGGTGTATGTGCCTGTATCTTCACTATGGTGGGTTTTCTAAACACTGCTGTTGGAACCCACCTTGGGCTAGTCCTGAATTTCCTCTGAATGTGGTGAAGTGCAGGTGAAACCTGAATGTAAGATGTGACACCAGCACTTGTGGCTCCTCCCCAGTTTTGTGCCCCATGGCTGGTGGTGGGAGCGAGCGGGGAGTGCGCTGTTGGCTCCTTTTGGTGCAGAGCAACGGGGAGGGAGAACTGTGTGAGCATTTCCCAGTGCCCCTTCATGTGCTTCTCTTCCTGATTATGTGTATCCTTTACTCTCACTGCCTTCTGTTACAGCCCCTAATGCACATCTAATATAATTTTATAGAGCAATATTATCTGACAAACACCCGTCCCTCGCCTCCCCCTCAGCAGTGCCCACCCCACCCAAGGTGTTGGTGCTCTTGCTGCATTTATGGTTGAGCAGCAGCATCATCCCAGCACATCCGTTACTTAGCAGGCTTCCATAATGAATGCAGTCCAAAAATATAAAAGCATTTCTAGAAAGTTAAGTGTTTGGATGTTATAAAAAGCGCCACTGCTGAGTCATGCTCTTCCCAGCCCGCGGGAAATGGGCAGTGATTATTTCATGCCATTTTGTGTTGGGCTGAGATAACTTAAGGGAAAACGTGGCCACCAAAACTGACAACTCCTGCTGATCTGCTGCTCCATGCTCGTGGTGCCATCTGTTAGCACATGTCACTATAGGTATGGAGATGTATTGTACAGCAGACTTAAGTCTATATTTCAAAATTGCTGGGAAGTAAGAGGCACACAAAGGAACTGTAATAAGTACAAAGTGTAATTAAATTTTGCTCTAAGAACTGCCATAGTCAGTTAAATCAGACCAGTTTAGATGTCATTATTTAGCCAATAGAGTAAATCTTATTTATAGAAGTCCAGGTCTGGCTCCACTTGTTTTCTGATAAGCAGTGGTAGGCTATTGACTTTAATGCATGATGCTTATAACGGAAAGATGCATAAATAAACATGGACAAAATGAGGGCAGAAGAGCACCACTAAATTATCTCTGCAATTGTTGGTGCCCTCAGCTTGGGCAAGGGCCTAGGCTTGGGTATCAATTCCTGTTTTCATTTTCTTCTTTTAATTGATCTCGTGGAACAACCATTATCCAAACAGTAAGGGAAAGGGATGTTCTCTTTAGGAACTGCTGACGCTGCAGCTCTCTGCTGTTTCATCCAGGAGTCAGATAGCAAGTATGGAGAAGTAAGGGGTGAATTATACCCACCTGGGGAACATGGGGGAGGATTTTTTTCTGAATTTTGGAAGATGGGCTTTAAAAATAAAGGAGCTTCGGAAAAAAACTAAAGAGATGGTATGTGACAGAATATATGTGGAAGGAATATCCCCAGCAGTTTTCCTGGGGAGGAGTCTGAAAAAGAACTCTGTTGTACTAGAAAATTAAGCAGCTGTAAGTGGTAAGGCATCAGAGCTCAGGTGTTTTGTGTTGAGTTTTTGGTGGGGTCTCTGCTCTGCTCAAGTTCAGTGTAAGAGAGGGAAAAGATTCTGGTATTTTCAAGGCTCGTCCAAAACAGCAAATATGAGAAATCTTCAGCGAAATTGCTGGCACGTGATTTCCTTACTTTGCTTTCCCACACTCTGAGTGCTCAGAAGGTTTGGATGACTGTCTGGATTTTTGTGGTCTCTTAATTAAGCTAAAACCTGACCTCTGAATGTTTTGGAGCTTGCCAAACATGAACTAATGTGAGTGAAGCAAGGAAGGGTTAAAGAGCTCATGGAAACTCACTCCCCAGATGTGTTTAGTTAATGCTGAGTGTTCCAGATGCTTGGTGATGGCAGCTACCACGTGCTTGCAGGTAAATGTGGTTGGGAGTGGGGTTGGGAAAGGAAAGAGGTTCCTCATGGGAAGAAAGTGAATGCAGCGATTGCCACTGCCCTGGAGATTGTCTCCTTTGCCTGCTGGAGTGTGTGATCAGGGTCGCTTCCCAGGTCTGCTGGAGTATCATCCAAAAAACTTTTTGTATACAATTTTAATGGAAGGTATTTAAAATCATGCATATTCTTCCTTCAGTGAAAATGAGACTGAAAATTTCAGAGAAAGAAATGTCAGGGAGCCACAGAAGCATTTTCTGCCTGTGACAGTAGTTGATCATGTTGGACAAGCGCTGGCCTCCACCAGACAGCTTCATGCTTTGAGCAAAGAGGGGCCAAAGCTGGAGGGATCTTTGATTTGAACTGCAGCTTGACATTCAGCATATTTAAACAGGAGGTGTGTGTGACAGGAGAGGCAAATCCTTCTCTCTGTTACCCTGACATTAACCTGTAGTAATTGCTTGAGATCCCAAGGTGGGGGTTCCCACCACTCATATTGGCTTGAATGGAATGCCAAGGGGTTGTGAATCCCTGGATCACCAACAGTTTTCCTGCCGGCATGTGCAGTTTAACCCAGAGCAGCACTATATCTGTTGGTATCCAAGTGTGGCTGCTCTGGAGACCATAATCTGGTGCTCGAGGTTCTGTGAGGGCAACTCTGTTTACTCCCAGCCGCCCATTGCACGTGGAGATAAACACATGTGTGATGCCAGGATACAGCTGCAAATTGTACATGTGGTGGTGAAAACGCTGTTTCTGTTTATGCAGAGAAAAACAGAACCAAAAGGCCACAGAATGAAATATAATTTGTTAAAAACAGGGAATAACATTGATTAAAATGAAAGCCAGTGTTCCAGCACTTTACTGTGGAGAAGTATGTCCCCAGGTTCCTTGCACTTGCCCTGTGATTATACAATAGATTTCAAGTCTGTGATATCTACAAATCTACATCAAAATATATTCTATAGCTGTAGGAAACAGCTCTGAA
Organism: Pyrocephalus nanus; assembly: GCA_038380795.1. NCBI lineage: Eukaryota > Metazoa > Chordata > Aves > Passeriformes > Tyrannidae > Pyrocephalus > Pyrocephalus nanus. Next base: position 6,239,008 of record CM076273.1, on the reverse strand, counting down.
TTGTTAACCTTCTCTCCAGGTACTGGAGGTAACACACTGTGAGATTAGATGTATATTTTCTTCAAGATATACCACCCATCGAGGAGTCCATATTTACATCTTTTGTTGATATTTTTTATAGATTAAAAGAGTCTCTTTTCTGGTGATAATTCTGCTAAGTACTGTAATTTGCTGCCACTAATATTTGTCTGAGTCCTAGTTTGCAAAATATATTTGAAACCACTTTATAAAGTCTCATAATTGCTTCTTTGTAGAGCTGGTATAATGAGTAGTTTCTTTATCCAGCCTTTATCCTGTTAACCTTAGAGGTGAGCGACTGCTTGCTGGAGTAGTTGGGGAATGTCTTAGCACTGTTGAGCCATTTAATTTCACTACTAATTTCATAGCAGTGACACAGAATTGGCTATGAGCAAGCTCGCAGTTATTTCAAGGGTTTTCAGTTAGCATTGAATCAGGACCTGATTCACTAAAATGAAATTGAAATAAATGCACATGTAGATGATTTTTTTTAATGCATAAATTGATCTGCATTTATGTGCCCAATCCACATTAAAACATTGACCTGCTCTTGAAGGATGGGAGCTCAGCATATAAAGCAGCTCTAGCATTGAAAATGAGAACTTGCACCGCCGCGTTGGGGGTTTGTTCTCTGCTTCCTTTGCTGTTGCTCTTGTCCCATATATAGCAAAACATTTGGATAACCAAAGAGTTACTCTTAGCTTCCTGGAAAACACGGATTCGCCTTTTTCAGTTTCTTTTGGCCATTTTTACAAAGACAGCAATCAGTGTGCTGTGCTGTTTAGCATGTGGGGTGGCTTCCAGGCTTGCTCTTTCTGCAGGAAGGCATTCCTGTTACTCCAGTGTTTGTTTTAGATGAGCTGCCTTGTGCAAAACTTGTCTTTTCTCCAAAATTGTGGGGAAGTTAAGTTGCTTCCCAAATCAAAATTCATTTTACCCCCAAGCTGTGTGCATTTCAGAGGGGAGGTTGTGCCTTTTTGTGAATATAGCTTAAAATGTGCATGTGCACCGAATTCTGCTATTTGCATCCTGTTGCTTTTGCTGTTACTGTAACAGTTGGGTGATCTGAAAGAAGTGTGATTTGAGGGTCACTAAACATGAGAGAGAGAGCTTTCAGTTTGGCATATGAGAGAGTATTTATGGCATGAGCTTAGGAAATGCTGCCACTGTCTAATCTTATGTATACAATTAGAAAGAGAGTAAGAATAACATTTGGTGAAACGTTGGGGGTTACAGGTGAATCCAAAAAGTTGAGAATGAAGACATTTATTAAATTACTTAAACCTGCTCACAAATCATCCCTGTGGGGAAAAAGGCCATGGCAAAAACTCACTTGCACTTCACTATGGGCAGTGGTGATACCTGAGAGTGGTCACTGCTGAAGAGGGACACATGGGGTGATGGAGCAGCCAGGCCCTGCTGTTCCCTATGCCCCAGTATTCCAGACCCCCTTGGACAGTGCTGGGCCTTTCCCAGGGCTGCCTTGGGGTCTCTTCTGCCACTCTCTGCCCTTTCTGAGCTGCCAAATCCTGGTAGCTGACTCCTTGTGTAACTCCCATCTACCTGGGGAACTGTCAGACTAAATGTGCTGTACTGCTGAGCTGTGGCTGCATGGCAGGGAGAGGCAAAAGATGTGGCATTATTTGTACAGGACTGGTTTTACCTCTCTATATCTTGCATAGGCATCTAACTAGTGCAACACTTACCCGCAGGCTCTGATTTAGCAGTGTGCTAATGCCAGCCTCTCCATTGTACAGGCATGTGCACTTGGGACACTGCAGGCATTTTGTCATCTGGAGGTCATCACTGCTAAATATTAAGGGTGAATTTTGCACTGAAATACAGAGTTCTGATTGTGCACTTGGTTTGATCTTTCAATGCTTCTGTCATTAGTGACATTGTCATTTAATGTGGACATTCATTTATCATGTCTGGACCTGCCTTGAAAGCACTTTCAGTGGCTGCACTTTCAATTCAGGTCTGTTCCCTCTCGTAGACTCTGAGCAAAAGTTGATAGCATTTGAAATTTAATCAGGTTGGTATTGTGCAATTTATCTCATAAAAGTTTCAGTAGCTTTTTTGCACACTTTCTCTACTGTTTAAATGGAGTTCTCAAAAGCCTGGCATTGGAGGAACACATCTGTCCATGCATCATTGCAGACTGCACTTTTAGTTCTTTCAGTCTGAATTTGATCTCTTCTGTGAAACACATCCTCAAACATGGAACTTGTTCCGTCAGGCTTGTATAAAATTCATAGCTAAAAGCCTTTTCCTTCATAACTAAGAGCATTTTCTGTTTTATATAGAAAGACTTTATAATACTAGTAAAGGCTGGGACCAAATTTATGCCCATATAGAGGATAGGTTCCCAAATTTTAATCCAGTGTTCTGTCCACATCCAAAACTTTACTTAATGTCATCCTAATCATTAGGATGGTCTAGTGATCTTTTTTGATGATGATCTAGTTTTGCTTTACATCACCGAGTGACAATATTGCCCTGCCAGGTCCCAAATACAGGCAGTACAAACCATTTTGTAATGTGCCTCTCCCCCACCTTCATCACACATTTATTTTAAACATCTGGTCTTGAAAATCAGAACCTGCACACAATCTCCTTATTGCCCTATCCAGAAATTCCCCTCCCTTCTGACCAGTCTGTTTTCCAAAATACTCTTGGTCCTTCCAAAAAGACGGTTTTATTCTTTTAAGTTTCAGATTTAAAATCTGGATGAGTGAGAGATCTGGGATGAGAGATGCATTAGCAGAACTGATTTCTCTTGTTACCAGTTCAAAAGGCTTCAGTATGCAGCACAAATGATTCATAAGTATCCATTGTTCAGAGTTCAGGATAAAGAGTTCAGAATCAAAGCTCTGCTTTAATGTGCGCTCATGCATTTCTTTTTTCAGTAAGAGCATTCTCTTCATATATATAGCAAATGAAATTCAAACTTGTTTAAGCTGCAGTTCTGGTAAATTGCTCTGCCTCTGAAGTTAGCTTAGAATATCATGAGAGTTATAGAAACCGTTACAGATTTTGCTAGTATTGCAAAAACTTGGTGCTTAGTTATAATCAAGGAAGAGATGTTTAATAAATAGAACAGCAAAACAAGTGATCACCTCGTGTTTTACCTGGGTGTGGACCTCACATCAGCCTGCTGGCAGATCCTGAGAGCACAGCCATTCAGGATTTGGGCTGTTGGTGTTTTTCTTACTGGCCTTTACCGAAGGGAGAGACAGCAAAGGCTTCTACTGGGCGGATTTTTGCATGGGAATGCAGGGTGACAGTCAGTGGGCAGCGATTAAGAGGTATTCTGATGTCTAGACATTTGTCCAAATGGTTGTCATCGAGCAAACTGTGCCCAACGTTGCTTCTTTCAGAGCCTGCTTTATCTTTCATTTTAATGTTTCATAGATCCGAGGTGCTGTCACTGCTGCAGTACTGTGTTTTCTCCTGGCATCTTGTATCATGGCTGAGCATACTGAATGGGCTCTCTAAAACCTTTCTTATCAATGGAGTACAACAAGCCCAATGCAATCATCCTTTCAATTATCTTCTTCATCTCAAGTGTCACCAGATAAGTGCTGGCATAGTATTCTTGGAACATTTCTGATATTGTTCCTTGCTTTTTTGGCTATAAATGTATGAATATGGGATAAAGATTAAGATATCTCATGTTTTACCCTTATTATGCACAGACAAAACTCGCTTATCTCCTAAAAGGTTCTTTTTTTCCCCATCTCTTCAGTTTCAACACTCATTGGGGTCTGGGTGATGATTAGAATATTGTGCTAACTCTTGTGTTACAGTGGGACTTGTGCCCTCTGGGATCAGGGGAAAAGCTAGACAGCCTGTTCAGTGCTGTGCAGCCTCTGAAACTGGCTTGATGTGGAGGTAACCTGGCAGTGGCTTACAGGACAGGACTCCCCAGACGGGACTTTGTAAATGACCAGCCCTGAGTAGGTGGCTCAGCCTCTGCTTGCTCAGTTCTGTAGAGGTTTTCTGAATGTTTAGTGCCCTTGGGGTGAGGGGGAAAGACACTTTAATTTATTTACCTTGATTATTTTTACCTGGTGAGTGAAATTTGAGTTTGTTAAACCACAGGCCTTCCTGAACTCTTTAGGTTCAGGAGGCACTTGTGAACAGACTGAAATAACAGGGTGTACTCTGTGCTCTGGAGATGACTAATTCTCGACCTCCTGTTCATTCTCAGGTATCTGAGGTGTTCCTTTGTGTACCCCTGTGTGCTTTGTGCTATGCAGGTGGTGTTTCCTCCTGAGCTGATGTTGGTATCTCTGCTTGGGGACATCATTTCATTGTGGTGCCACCAGAGAAGCGTTCTTTGTGTCACGGTGGAGAAGGACAGAAGGGGGATTGCAAACCCTGCTATGCTGGACTGTTGTTATTTGAGAGTGCAGAGCATTCAGCACTGCATGGAGGCTCATGGGCTGTGTGAACATGGCCATGACCTCCTGGTTTGGAGACTGAAGGAGCAGGAAGAGGGAACAGCCAATGGTGGGTTCCAGCTGCAGGATCCATAGAAAGCTCATGGGATGGGATGTTAGAGATCAGTCTAGGACCGTCATGTCTGTGACCAGGGCATCTGTGCAGGGACTGGAATATCTGGGGGTTTAGCACTTTTCCTGCATGACCTCAGGTCAGGGCATTTACCTCCCTGAGCTTAAGAAGTTGTATAAAGTTTACAGGATCTTTGTGACGAGCACTTTACGTTACTAAACCACAGCATTCACAGCTGTGAGTCAGGCTCCCCACAAACATGATGTTGGCTTATGAAGAGGGTTTTTTTTTTTAAGGGATTTTTTGTTCACTGCCTTTTCATTTGGAGGCCATTAGATTATTCTGGCAAAATTCTTGAAGTTGTCTCTACAATTAGGAGAGCTGAAGACACTTTCAAATTTAAGGAATTAATTGTGATGTAATTATGAAGAGCTTTAGGAATAACACCAAATATAGCAATATGTGTGAATCCTGAGGATTGGCAAATAGGAGGTTAGTGTGGGAACAAGAGAGGAATGTAGGCTTTGGTTCAAAGAGTTATTTTAAAGGAAAAATACTGAAAATAAAGTTTGATGAAAACAATAATTCTAATGAAGGACAAATCCCATCCATTGTACTCCAGTTGTGCTTTCTTATTAGCCATTATAAAGTTGTGGGGGTGCAGCAGTGGTGACAACAAACCCAGGCAAGTAACAGAGGAGATACAACTTAAATCTCTTCATTAAAATAATGTTTCATGGTTGCACAGAGCCACACAAAATGTATTTTCATGCTTACACATTTCAGCCATTTTTGAAAGTCACACAATTGTTTTGCTGATTTAAGTTCTAAATTGATGAAAATACAATGGGATGGGGCAACCTGGGAGGAGAGGAGCCAGGTTTTCCCAGGAAACATTAAAGCATTGCACTGATTGGTGTGAAAATTCATTTCAATTCCACCTCATTTCTTCATTAAGCATGTTAAAGTAGTTTTTTCTTGGGTTAGCTTCTGCAGGACTCTGTGTGACTTCAGGGGCATTGGCTTTAAGGACATGGGACAATTTGCACTAAGTTATGCTGCTTCACTGCAAGTGCAGTTGCTCCAGATTGGTGCTGGTGAAAAAGAGGAGAATTTAGACTACTGAGTTACTCCAGCCTTGTGTGAGTGTAGTGACTTCACATATCATTTAGTAAGAATTGCAACAAGTGAGTGTTTGTTATGTTGGAAATAACCTGAAATACGGAATTCTTGGTCATAACTTAGGAGTTGAAAGCACTTCCTTTATGTGAAGGATTTTGGTTGGTTGGTTTCCATTTGGCCATCTGGTCTACAGATCTACAGATAGGCCTTGGCATCTAAAAAGCCACTTTAAGCTGAAGTGGGGGCTGACTGTTTTGGCTTATTGTAAATACGACACTACCTGAAAAGATAGATCTTGATTCACCATCATTTCCCAAAAGACATTTATTTTTGAACAAAATAGAAAAAGAAAGGTAAGGTGTTACACCTTTTCCCAGTTAGCTGCCATGGCATGCCTGGAGTCCCCTATTATGGTGTCTGTTGTACACAGGCATTTCCTAATCTCTTAAGCATCTATATCTGCCTAGCACTGAGCCATTTCTATCTCTTAATGGTGGAACTGAAGATCAAAAACACTATGTGGGAATCCAAGGGACTAAGTCTTGCAGCCCCTATAGCAATCCTGTTCCTTGCCACGTTTTTACCCATAAAACTGAGTACTGAATGCACAGTTGAGCACTGGTATTTCCTTGCTTGACAAAGCCAATAAATCCCCCAGATAGCTAATGGCAGTGTGTTGGTAAGCAGAATTAAAATCTGACATGACAGTTGTGTAGGAAGGAATACAGTCACTTAAATTCAGGCTGCCTAAGATAGCTCTGAGACTGGGAACTTGGATTCTAATCTGTACCTTTCCATGGTTGTTTATTTTGTTGTGGGTTGTTTTGTTGTTGTTGTTTGGTTTTGGTTTTTTACATTAGGGAAAACCAAAACCTGCATGTTGTTGTGCAGTTTGGGTAAACGATTTCTTAAATGGCCATCCCACACAGATGTTTAGGAGGATTCAGGTTTTAATAACTGTAAAATGTTTGACATCATCCTGCTCAGGAGAAGTCCTCACCCAAGCTTCTTGAAGGTGTGATTATGATCTTGCAGAAGCAGTTTCAGAGGAATTTTTCTCTTACATTACGTAGTGACAGAGCAAGCTGGGAAATGGAGGGATTTATCCAGTGTATGGATAAACAGGTGGTGGGTCTGTTGTTGTTCATAGTCCAGTCCTGCAGTTAGCATGTATTCAGTGTGGGACATAGTTCATCCTGCTGTCTAGTTCCTCTAGGTTTTTCCTGCTCTGGAATCCCTTGAAGCCTCATTGGAGTCTTCTGTTCCTGCTGGCAGAGGGATGCTCTGAGCCAAGTTGTGCTCTCCTGTCACTTGTCCCTCTGTGTGGCACATGTAGCTTTACCATAAGCTTGAAAGGTTTAAAGTTACTGAGCCAATCATCACTTAAAAAGTGTGTTTTCTTTGATTGTCTTCTGCTCTTTAATAAATTTTATTAATTAATGAAACTGACTCCTCTGTACGGTACATTGGAAGAATTACTATTCTACCTCACTGTGTAATCATTATCACCATTAATGAGTGTGTTATTCTGTCACCAGTATTAATCTAACAAAAGAAACAAATACCTGGCCTGTGCTGTGATGCAGAAGTCAGTAGGTTAAATACTCACTCTGTGAATTTGTGATAAACAGTCCAGCTGACATGGCCAGAGCACAACTGTGGGGCTGCTTTTGGAGACACTCAACACACGTAAATGTACAATGCACAAGCAGCTCTCCTTGCTGGTTGTGTGATGCTGCTTTTGTGAATGGTCCTTCTTCCCTGGCTTTTGGAATCAGTACCTCCCTGAGGATAAAATGCAGAGCAAATCAGTTAGGCACAGCAGAAGATGGGGCATTTTTATACTTTGCCTTTTCATTTAGATTTGATTCCTCAGAAAAGCTGCTTAAATGGTGTTACAACTGCTTTGATACGGACTCTTAATTATGAAAAGGTAGCACCAGTAAATAGTGTTAGGTGAAAAGAGCGCAGAGGGGAGAGGCGATGGGAACCTTGGCTATCAGTATGTCAAAAGGATGAGTCCAGAAAGGCACACTCGGTATTACAAATTTCTTGAAATGCCCATGGCAAAGTTATTTTAGCAGCTCTTGAGAAAGGGATGTATGTCAGTCTTATTGGAGTTCCTTGAGGGAATAGATTCCGCACACAGAGGGGAGGAGAGACTGAAGTGAGGCATCTGTCATTTTCTTCCAGTGTTTATGATCCCTTAAAATAAAGATGAAAATTAAAGGAATGTGTTTCTCTCATATCAAGAGTTCTTATGTTCTTCTTTAACTGGCTTCATGCAGAAGATTTTTGGCTGGTTTGGCTGGTTGTAATTTTTGTGGTGTGCAGCTCTCGGTGGCTTCCCTTGTGCCAAAGGCACACGAGCTATTCCTCTGCTGTGGGTGGTAGGGAGCAAACAGCTGTGCGTGTGTTGCACTGAATTTAATGTGCATCATGGTAACAGAAGAATCAATCTGGGGAGAGGCTTCTTTTGCAGCGCTGTTAGCTTTGGGTTTATATTCGTTATTAGCTATCGGAGCTTTTTCATTATTGCGGCTATTGGTTAGACCCCCTCTAACTCCAGTAAAACCAAGAGACGCTGAGTTGCAACACTTGCAATATGCAGTGTGCACACACAACCTGGATCAACCTAATTTCAGCATAGCAAACACAAAACAAAAGCTGTATATGACTTCTTAGCCTTTGTGCACATCTGCATTATTATAAATGCTAATATAATTCTGCAATGATAAATAATTAAACAATTATGGTCATGAATCAATAAGTTTAGCACATTTTTTTCATCAGCAAATTGTACTGTATAAACAAGAAATATAAATTACCAAGTCTAATTTTCACTGAAAATTGTAAGCATTTTATATCTAATAATTAAAAAAGTATTAGAATTCAATGTAAGATACTTAGAACTTTAAAATTTTCTGGTTTTAACCAAACACCATTAAATTGTCATGTTTTATGTTTCTGAATCTGATTAACATTTTGAGATCTGACTTTTGCAATCATTCTCTTTGTTTTCCTCTGCTAAAACCCCCTCGCTCAACCTCTGGTTTCTCCTAAACACAGTTTATCAGCTTGAATCCAGCTTCAGTTGACCTCATTATGTTGCCTTTAAGAAAATACAACGTTTAAAGAAAAACATTCAAGTACCTTTCTTCTAAGATTTTGAAAGACCTAGCTATTTTTATCATGTGTGAAGCACTTTGCTGCATAAGGTGCAATATGGAGGCAGGGAGAAGAGGAAGCTTTTACAACTCTGTTTGCATTCAGTCAGGGGTTGTAGGGTTATCTGTAATCTTTCCTACTCTCAGATCTTTGGCATTTGTAAAGAATCTATCACCCCAAACACTGGGACCTAGCTACGTAATTTAGAAATAATCCTGCCCTTCTCTAGAAGTAGGGGTAAAAAATACTGTATTTTCAGGGAAAAAAAGCTGTTTATTTGTGCTTTTTTTTTTTTTAAAGAAGTTGTGTATGTTTTCTGTGCTGAACATCTTGCATGAACTAAGGATTTGCCACAAAGGAGGGTACTGCAGAATAGCTGTTTCTGACTGCTCACCATCAGCTTCCTCAATGGTCGTGTTTGAACCCAGAGAAATGCCTGACCTGCTTCTACTGTGTCTTGTTCTATCCACAAAAACCCCATTTAGACTTAGCCAAGGCATGTAGGATCAGGAGATTTGGAAAAACAGCAGTTTGAGGATGGTGTTAGGCATTGTGACACCAGATCTGAGGGGGACACGTTGGCACCGGGTGCCCATCCCTGTGACAGGGGCCTCTGGGACCCTCTCCCCGGCAGCCAGGGCTCTGCCTGGACCTGCAGGGTGGGCACGAAACAGCCAGGGCTCATCCTCGTGGCATTAACCCAAGGCAGAGCTGGCGGGACTGGTTTGTCGGAGGCGCTGCAGTTTTGCTGCATCATCGTGCTGGAAAAGCTGCTCTTCATGGGAAAATTGGGTGAGCCAACAAACTGGTATTTGTCTGTCTCCCATGTGTGTGGTGGTGCGAACCAGGCACAGCAGTGATCCTTCGTGGTGGCCCCATCTGCCGTTCTTCCACAAACAGCCTAAGTGAACCCTGCAAAAAGACCAACAGGATGTGTGGATGGTGACACTGCCCTTCAGAAAACAGGAGAAATCGAGAAGGGAATTTGATACACTACAGTAGGTGCTGTGACCTACAGAAGGCAGCTACACTAAGCCTGGTTTGGTGTCTTGGGGTCTAAGATGAGTTTGTCTGGCTTCACAGGGAAGCTTGTAGTGTTGGAGAGGGGACTCTGTCCACTGAAGTGTTAAAGTTTATTTGCATGGGGTTTTTTTTACCAACTAGAAGTCTCAGGAATCCTCACCAAGCTGGGAGATCAAGGACTCTTCTTCTCAATTTTACTGCTCGCTGGCAAGCAATTAGTTATTTGTATTACAGAGAAGCCTCACAAAGATAGTATGTTTAGAAATGCAAGCAAGTATTTTGCCTTCGGGGGGGAAGAAGAAGAAGGAAATATTTTCTTCACCTTCTTGTCTTTATCTCCCTTTTTGTTTACCCTGTCTTCCTCCTTTTGATGAATAAGAGAAAGAAAACTACATATGGAGTCTGAAGATCTTTACTTTGAGTTTCTTCCTTGTGCTGCTGCATCTGCTCCTCTTCTCCGACTTTCCCAGTGTGCCGTGTTTCCATTTGTGGGTGGAAGTGTCTTTGCCTCTGATGCCAATGTCACTCTTCTTGTGGCAACCAGATTTTGTTTTACTGTATGGCTCTTAGCAACATGTTTTCCTGCATTCTGCTCACTCTGTTGTAGAGTTCACACTTTCAAAGTCTAGAGATATAGATTGCTCTGCTTTCACATATATGATTTTGTCAAAACAATTAAAGTCGAATGTTGGAACACATTCCTTTTCCTCGTGCAGAGTTGCTGGGTTTGTGTTTTGCTCTGAAGCAGGTCTTCACCTCCATGAATACTATACTCCCACTATTCTCAGACTCCAGTATCAAATATTTGCAGAAAATTTTATATATCCATCAGCTGGACTTTTTTTTTTTTTACGTGACTGAAAAACTGTATATTAATTTTCAAGTTACAGTACCTGTATTTAAAGGCACTGATGTGATAAAAGTCCTAGCATTTAAGAGGTAGGGCAAAATGGTAGAAAATTCTCATTTTCATCTATGATAAATCAGTAGAACCTGTGGAGAAGTGGTAATGCAGCCATACATTTAGCATATTTCATTATTTTTAATGTATCTACATTTAACACACTCAGATTCCACCTATGAAACTGGATTACAAGATGCACAGCAGGTTTAAAAATATTGTAGAGATGTTGTTTTCATGCTTCACATCCTTGAAAAGCCAAATACACTCACTTCTGAAACTAAATCTTGGTTTTCACTGTAAAAAAAAAAAAAAGGAAAATGTTTAATAGCACATATGGCATAATTTCATGTGACATCTGTTTTGTAACAAACAATATTTAGCTCACTTATTTGCTGAATGATACAGTACATGCTGCAAACAAAAAGTCCAATGAACAGTTTTACATAGTTTGTAATATATCAATGTTTATCGCTAAAGAATGCAAAACTTAAACATTTAAGCATGTTATTGATTGTAATATGCAAAACATCGATTCCTGCATGCTGCCAATGCAAAGAAAGTCTACTTGAATGCCTTATGGGGTATGAAAATTAGTTAGATTTCTGAAAGAATAACTGTTGTCCTCCCACTGGTGACATTTAGGCTTATGCCCCCTCCACCTAATCTGTGTCATCTTCTAGGAGACAGCTGTCAATATATTTAGGATGGTTTAGCTCATAACAGCAGAAATGGTTAGAGCCTATTGGCTTAATTGCATGGAGTGATTGATTCTAATGGAAACAACATTTAGAAACTCAAAATGCACTTTCTGTTGGCAGATCTAATAGAATATCATAATGAATTGGAGCATCAGGCGTATACTGTACTTTCTGCAAGGACTGAAAAGGACAGTCGGGGGTTTTATGTTGGTTTTTAAATTTGATTTTAATGTTTAAATTATTTGTTTAAGTAATAAAAACAAACCATCACAGAGATGTAGTCGGACAGAAACCAGAACGTCAGAGTGATGCTGAAACCACACAGTGGCACAGCAAGTGTCAAAGGAAGGCTGTGCTCAGGTAAATTGGCTGAAGGCACTGAAATAAATGTTAGCACTTGCAGTGCTCTGAAATGGCATGAGGTTTCTGGGGCCATGCCTGGTGTCACGATACACTTGGGAAGGATGCCCTGAAAGCAAATCCTGCTGTGGGGACTGAGGTGCTGTGCACCCAGATGGATGATTTCAGCACAGTCTCTCCTAGAAACCCAAAGGCTTTCTGGAAGCAGGTGGGCTGTTGCAGACCACAGTCTGTGGGGGCTGATGCATGTCTGGGTTGGAGCAGAGCAGGGTCTCTGCCTTTCTCATGCTCCTCCTTGCTGCTGTGTATGGCCAGATCATTTTGGAGAGCTTCCCATGATGGTTTGTGGGTCTAGGGGAGCCTGGATGTGTGGCAGGGAGCTGCTCTGGAGCTGCAGAATGTGCCCCTGCCTGGACAGGCAGAGGAAAGCCTGTGCCAGCTCTGTTCTCCCTGGGGTAGCAGCAAGAGCTCCAGAGCAGTTGCTCTATGTTAACTCTCTTCTCTTCTGGCAGTTTTGTACAATAACCTCTTGCCTTTATAGGCTTGGTCAAACTGTAAGTGCATCTGTCTCAAGTCTGGGGTTTCTCCTTCCTCTCTCCCTTTCTCTCTCAAAAACACTTTATAAGAGTCCCATTTTCTTCTCCCTGTTGTAATTTCTCCGAGACATCTTACTCTTTCTTGAGTATTTGTATGGAAAGTCAGGATTAAAAAATCTGCCTCACTGGAAATGCTGTGCTGTTTGACCAGAAACTGATTACATAGTTCTGTCTTTTCTTTTTCTACTCCTTTAAGATCTAGAAAAGTGTAGATTCTGGGGGGATAAGATGTGGTTACAGATTAAATGGATTCTTTTCCCCCTTCCCCATAATTAGAAAGGTATGAAGAATCGGATGCAAGATTGAACAGTGTAAATCCTCCAAAATTAAAAACATTTCAGAACTGGAATAAATATTAATAAATTGGATGCATAATGAAATGCTGTAGATATGTAAGGGGAAAAGCAAGCGGGAAAGGAGGGAAGATTTTTATAGACCTTAATTACAGCAGGGTTGTTAGTAAATTTACTGAATTGTAAATGTAAAAGATTCGGATGGCCTGAGTAAAACCACATATTTAAGCCTTCTAAATGAACATTTCTGTTTTTTGAGTAATTTGTACCATCTGTGTCAAAATTCTGAGCCTAAGAAGAAAAAGCAGTGGAACAAATGTTGGTTCCATAAAACAGTCCTAGTTCATTGTTGAAATTGTCACACATTAACATTGCAGGCCATCTGGGTAGACAAAAGACTCTAACCAGATTGCTAAGATGATTTTATTGGTCTGGTATTAATCAGAATGTGGCATAATATTTAAGCAGAAAAAATGATGAGGTGAAGTGGAGTGCCTTTAACTATCCTAACTGTATGGTAGTTGCACAATAATCGTATTACACCATAGAGCACTGTGTTTCTTAGCAAAGATCCTAATTCTGAAATGTAAATAACAAGCTATGTGATATTTCCAATTTATAGTTTAAAATAAAATATGAAACTTAAAGAAGTAATGACTGTTGGCATATTGCAATGTGGAGATTTAAAGGCCACAGCATGGTTGTATTAAATTGCGGTATACCCACAATCATGTTGGAATTAACTTTAATTTCTTTTTGTAACATTGTAAATCAGATTACACTTCATCTCAAAGAATCCAGAACTCGTGATTTACAATTGATTTTCTACATTTTGAATCTCTACACAATGCAGCAGCTTGCCTTCTCCCCGGGATCTAGAGATGACGGGTATATATGTGCATGTATGTGTGTGTTACATTTGTTCTCAAAAATCTTCATCTGCTTTCTCACCTTTCACAGGCAATTGGAAAAGTCTCACTTTTTAATGTTCTCCATGTTCTTCTCTTGCCTCTTTCTAGTTTCCCTCTGCGATTCTCAGAAAGACAGTGAGTGTTTCTGCTCAGCTCTCGCCACCCCTTTGAAAACCCTGCCTGTCCTCCTGTGCTGAATCTGACCCGGCCCCAGCAATGCCTCTGAGCATACAGAGACACCTCCAAGCACTGTGGAAAATCTTGTCCTGGGAACATTTTGCACTTGGTCTGATGTGTTTGCTGTGAGAGTAACCCTTCTGAGGGCAGCAGGTGGTGGAGAGCCCTGTGAGGGTGCAGGCAGAGCTCCCTCCAAAGCTGCCTCGAGACAGACGGACCCTGCCTTGCACAGGAGACCAAAGGTCTGGCAAGGTGGGAAGTGGGGACTCCATTGTTAGCTTCAAGAGTAGATGTGCCTTGTGTCTTGCTCAAGAAGGCTGTGCAGGTCCCTGCCTGCAGCAGACACTGCTGCCCTGATCCCACTGTGTTCCCAGGGCTGGGAGAGCCCGGCTGCACCTGCGTGCTGCCCTCAGCGCCTGCATGGCCAGCACTGCCTGCGTGCAAGGCTGGAGTGCCAGTTGGGATTCAGACAGAGGCCAGAGATTTCCCTATTTGTAAAATGTTTCTGGTCCTGATTATTATATAGAGTGCATTCTGTGGAAGCAGCTGTAGCACACTCCTGTGCCATTTTCCTGGCACAAAATATGTGGTTGGATGGTTTCTGCTCTGTAGTTTTGTACTATGAATTTCTCACTGTCTATGTCCAAAAAAAAAAAAAAAAAGTATAGAGAACAGTCACTTCCTACAAAACTTGTATTAGAAAGAGACTTAAATTTTCTCAAGTAATAGTAGAATAGTATTGGGGTAATTAAACAGGGCACCTGATGCAGTTAAATAGCAGAGACGCCAAATTAATTTAGGAGGTTTTTGCTTTTTGACTTCTGTTTTAAGTTATTAATGTGAGAGCAAATGAAATAGGAGGAAAAAAGAGGAATGAACAAATTGAAGGACTGGAGTGGAAAGCAGAATCATCTAGCTGGAGAAAAATGAGGGTGAGGGCAGTCAGACCAAAACATGAGGTTGGAAGGCAAAAGGTTTGGACCAAGAAGTTGCAAACTGTGGCCAGCATTTAGACAGTGAAAAGTGCTCTGGCTCATGGAAGGGCTGTGAGACTGAGGAGAGCTGTACATGGTCTGAGGGGTCTGCCTGGGGCCATGCTGGGTATTTGCTTTGTTCCAAGCATCTCTCCTTGGGAAGGATCTGGAACTGAGCAAAACCAACTGAGCCCCACATGCTCTGTGAGCTGAGTTCAATGCCTGGGCAGGAGAGGTCCTGGTTAATGTCTTAATACTTTCTGCTGGAATTATGCATTGCTCAGTCTTCAAATTTTTTGGGACATGGGTGGCCCAAAGGCACTTGAAATGTCCTTGTCTCTGGCTGATCATTATCCTCTGGAAACATCTCTCATGGGCCAATGTTTGTGACAGACCAGTGGAGTATTTGTCTGGAGACGAGGTGATCTTAACTGTGAGGGAGGTAATATTTCTAAGCATCAATACTTTGGGTAGTTGTGTTGCTTGATCTTCTGGTGATATGCTGCTTGGCATAAACTTTAAAGGAGATTTTCCAACTTTGCCAGCAGTTTTTATTTTTTCACTCAGTTCTCATTAATCTTACATTTGAGTGTTTAGAAATGCTAAATCTCAGTGTTAAAAGATGACTGGAATCTTTTCTATTTGATCAAAGATTTTTCATGGTTTTGCCTATTTAATAAAAGAATTATCAACCACTGCTGTGGAATTATACAGTATAGTGTAAAGTATGCCTAATTAAACAAAACACTCGGGATTGTCAGCCTCACAGTGCTGGCCTGGTCCTTGATGACAGATAGCAATGGTGAGAAAATGTCACCACAGCCTCCCCAGTGTTGCGCTATCAGCCACATACAAGTGAAATGTGGATTAAAATGCTATTAACATAGCCAATTAAACATAGGCATAAACAAACCAGTTAAATCAATAATCCTAGCTGCTGTGTTGCAGAGCTGGGGCTTTGCTGTGTCTCACTTTGCCCATCTGAGGACTTCCCAGAACAGCAAACATGAAGCCAAGATGTTTCACATGTCATTGGTGAGGATGCTGCCCCAGAGCAAGGGCTGACCACACCTTCACAGCATGGACTCAGCAAAGCCATACTGGGGGTTAAATATTGTTTTCATTCCTGGATAAAATATATTGTGTGTTGTGTGTGGGTTTTTTTTTTTTTTTCCTTCTCTCAGAATTCATTTTTACTGTTACATTTGACATGTGTTCCAGGTCTCATGGTCTCAGTGTCTCTGTAGATGCTGTAATTGGTCCTTGTGGCTGAGATGTCAGTCTGGACAAGGCCAGCAAAAATCATGAGCCATCTGAAGGGGAGATTTCATAGGTCATAAGTAGGTTAGCAGCAAAATCAACAGAGATAGTCTGCTAGTTCACAGTAGAATAGCAAAGTGTTTCTAGGTCTTGCACATGGTCACCATGTCTAGCAGGCCCATTTGATGCTTTCTCGTTTTTTTTCATGAATGCTAGCCTTGGTTAGGCATGCATTTCTCCATTCTGGAATTATGAAGGTCCCCATCTCCTGTACCTTTGCTTTTAATGTCTGTTAGTCCATTTTGTGATATTTCAGTGTCATCTCCACACCAGGTCTTCTGCTTTAGATCATTACAAGTTTGTTTATTTTTCCGTAAATGTAGAAACTAAACTCCACATGTGTTCTTTTCTGGACTATGAAAGACAGACTATGAATGAGAAGGTTGTATATGCTTTGAATTTTCCAGGTGTTAAATCTAATTTCTCTTCCTGGTCAGCTGCCTTAATCCTTTAGTCTTAAAGGATTAAATGCTACCTATAGTAGATCTCTTCCTGATGTCAAAAGATTTCTTTGGATGGCTGATATCCTAAAGCCCAAAGCCAGCAAAATAATTCCTCTGCAAGAAGCCAGCATTGCTTTATTGAAACCCCCATTTGAACAATGAGGTGAAGCATCACTGCTCTATTTATCTCTTAAGACCACCTTCTTAATCACTACTCTATTTATCTCCTAAGACCACCTTCTTAATGGCTGTAGGCTTGGCAATAACAAGAGAGCACTGGGTATTTTCAGTCTGAGATTTCTCATAAGAACAAAGAAGTGATGAGATTTCCTCTTGATTCTTCATCTGAATCCACTGAAAAATACAGAATGAATTTTTATTTATAAATGTTTATTTTTTCTGCAGTGATTAAAAGAAGTGATTTTTAAACAACAAACGGAGAGAAATTTCGTCTTTATTTTTCAAACAGCAAATATAAACATATTCGGGGGTCTCTTCAAAAGACTACTTTTTGTGGGGTTTAAGAAGCCTGTTAGGGAGGCCACTTTGATAGTGTGTTGGATTTTGTCCAATTAATGCCCTTTAAAAGCACCTTGATGGAAAACAACGGGGCAAAAGAAGGCAAAATCCCTATTTCCAAAGCCAGCCAGGCAGGGGATAAACGGTGGCTCACATTGTGGGAATTCCACACTGTCCGTAAACAAGCACCCAGCTTTCAAGAGCTCTTTTACCACTGTGATGGCCCAGTAGATGTTTTGATGTTATCTGAGCTATTGTGTTTCCAGGTAGTGTAAGGCATGTAAATTCAAACTGCTTTACTCCTTGGGATAGCAGTTGGGATGAATCCATGGCTGACTGCTGTGTTGGGGGCTGACCTTCTGGCAGTGTATAAACATAAAAAAATGCCATGTAATTATTCTCAAGGTTACGCTCAAAGGTTAAAGGCAGGGAGACAAAAAGGCACCTTAGGGAAGTGAAGTTGCTTTTGTGTGAGACCGGAGGCCAGCACAGCCTGCTGCCTGGTTGGCCGTGGGGGTGGCTGTGTGTCCCCAGCCTCACTGGTAAGGTGCTTTCTGTGCTTTGTGGTGCTGCAGGTTGGGTGAAGTCCTACCTCAGATGTCTGTGGTGTGCCGAGAGCACGTCAGGTGGAGCACAGCCTGGACCTGCATCTCTTCTCGAACTGATTCTTCATTTGGATGTTGCAGGATCAGGCTCTACCAATTAGAAAATGAATGAAGAGCCTGATTAGAGCTTTAAATGGGATTCTTGAGACTTTTGTTTGTACCTGAGGCAGTATGTATGCTGAAATTAAACAGCAACCACTTTTGGCATGCTTCCTTCCTTCATATAATCTCTCTAGCAGGCTGTGTTTTCTTACTGTAAATCTCTCTCTTGTATATATATATATATATTTATTTATATTCTGAAACATCACGTGTGTATATGCAGTTCTGGGGAGGAATCATGACCCAGTGATGCAGTGGGTCATCCTACCCTGCCATCGCTTGGAGGGAATTGGAGTTTGCTGCCTGCCCTGCTCCTGTCCCATTTTAGCTAGTGCTGCTGTGGTTTGAGGCATTTCTGGGAGCTTACTGACCTACTGATGGGTTCTGTGGCCCATCCTGGCTATGAACCAGAGCCATGGGAAGTCATGGTGAGGTCTTCTGTTGGCTTCTCTTGGTATCCAGCCCTACTGCTCCTGAAGAGCCCATCCACACTCCCTGATGGCCCAGCTGCTGTCTCAGGCAATGCTCCTCCTTCCTGTCAAATAAGTCCTCCCCATGTCTTAAAAGGACACTCTTTAAAGATCATGGGTGATTGACACTCTTCTAAGCAATAGTTTTTATGGGTAAAATCATGTGGATATGACTGTATTTGTCTTGCAATAGTGAGGTCAGGAAAAAGAATAAACTGGGGGAAAAGAGAAAAAGAGAGAAATAAGGGAAAAGAAAAGTGTTTTGGAGGCTGACACTGACTGAGGAGGGAGAAGGCTGCTGGGAAACCCTGGCTGCAATAGGAGCTTCATGAGGGGAGAGGTTCTGACTGCAAGGAACCCGGAGGTTAGAAACAACTGCTGAGCACTGTGGTGTGTTTTCCTGGGAGGCTGAAGCCTGCCCATGGAATGTTTCAGCTCAGAGGGAATGCAGACATTGTCCTGGGCTTTGCCGCTGGGCTGTGCACTTTGGTCTTTGTAGCTCGTATTTAAAGCTGGGTAGTGACATTGCTACTGCTTTGTTGGGCTGTCAAGACCACTGGGAAATGCAAGCCAATTCAGCTTTAAGTGTATTCCTCTTTTTTTTCTTTCTTTCAAATATTTTTTCCTGTAGGCCATCTAACAGTAAATTAAGCTTTTGCATGTGGTTATTACTTCATGACAAGGGATGATGAAGCGCTTAGGAATTTCTGTAAGTTTAAAATTATCTTTACATTGGCCCCTGTTAAGATTTCTGACAATTGCCGTTAATCTTTAGTCTGGGAAAAAAGGCTTTTTCCACACCATATGGACTAGACCAGATTTATCTGCTGCCTGTTGTCCTTCATGGGACATGAGGCACATTCTGTTGAGTGATGGATCATCTACGGATGTGTCGTAGCAAGAGCATGCTGGCGTGTACACACAGTTGACAAAGTCTTACGCACCTGCATTTAGTCAGTGTACTTGTGGTGCATTTTGGCGTTTTACTTCCCCGTCTGCACTTGGTGTGCCTTTTCCCAGCCCCGTTTCCCTGGCTGCATGAACATCACTAGACTGGAGATCAGCTGCTTGTGCAATGTGCTCGGTGAAGCCTCTTATTTCTCAACTGCAAATTGGTGCAAATGTGGGCCATTAAAGCTGTGATTGACTCCAGACCAAGGCTGTGCTCCCAAACCCTTCATGCACTGTTGAGGGCTGGGGTTTTTGTTCTTTGATACTTGTGTTTTGTAAGAGCTTCCTGGCAACATCAGCAGTGCAAAGTCAACTTTTTGTTAATTTATTTCTACTAAGGAAGGTATCTTTGTGGCCAGAGAACTGAGAACTCCAAGCTCTGGTTTCTTTCATGAAGACAACCATATTTGAATGTGTGGAAATATTTCCAGAGTGTGGTCTGCTTGCTGATAATTTCCTTCAGACATCCAGAGCTGCATGTTTCTAACAGCATGTGATCAAGGTGCTTTGTACCAATGTGGCTGTTCTGGTGAATGGCAACTTCCTTCTCTTATTTTAATCCACAAGTGAAACACAGCTCTTGAAATAGTCACGAAGTCCTGTTTTCCATGAGACCAATGGGTCAGGAGATGAATGGAGTGTTGTGTTCCACAATACAGAACATTAACGTTGGCTTAAGTGGAATCAAAATGTGTGCAAAATTTTAAATGCAGTTCATCAATTGAAAAAAATATATAATTTTCCCTTTCAGAATTGTGGTGTCTGGCATTGAAAATCAATTGAGATATTTATGTCCTGTAGCAGTTGATTTCCAAGCAATTAGAGGAAAACACAAGTATTTGCAAGTTTTGTAATTTTTTTCAGTTATGTTGGCTTCTTGGATAATTTTATCCATGAAGACTCCTTTACCATTCTGTCTTGTCGACTCAGCTGAGTTAAAATTAAAGCATAAAATGAAATGTTTATTTAATCATGACGATGTTCTTAAAAACTTGAGAGTTTTCTTGTGTCACTAAAAAAGTGCCTTCAAAACTTCCTGAACTTCTTAAAATGCATCCTCAACATTGATAATTAATGAAGATATACTAAATAGTAAAGCAGCATTTAGCCTGTATTTGAATAATTAGAAATTTAAACTAAATTCTCTTAGTGTGTCGAATGTGCTTAACTTTATGATTAAAAAAAAAAAAAAAACACAAACCACAAAACCAACAAAAAACCAAACCAAACTGATAAAATTATCAGATCTTTTACACAAGAGTATTTCTACCTGTTTTAAATTCTGAGAACACAACGATTTGAACTACAATTTTTTTTTTGAGAGAGGAATAAAAAACTTTTCAGTGTTCAACT
Source organism: Pyrocephalus nanus (assembly GCA_038380795.1). Taxonomy (NCBI): domain Eukaryota; kingdom Metazoa; phylum Chordata; class Aves; order Passeriformes; family Tyrannidae; genus Pyrocephalus; species Pyrocephalus nanus. The sequence goes on along the minus strand of CM076273.1, from coordinate 6,218,483 downwards.
GAAGACTTTTATACAGGAAGTATGAAACACCTTTAATGGGAAGGAAAACTGAATCTAGTAGTGGGATGCATACAGCTTGGTTAGTTACACAGACAGTAGTTCATTCAGGTCCTCTGACCAGGTTTCATTCTCCTATTTGACTCTGCAGACTGGCATCCCATTGCTATAGCAAAGCAAAGACTGAATAATGGCAATGATTTCAGACTCTTACCTGATATGTTAAATTTGTCAGATTAGAATATATTTGACTCTAGCTTCTGAACTTGGCTCTTAATATATATATAATTTTATACCATATGTGAGAAACACTGACCATGGCAAAGCAAATGAAGTGTTAATTATCCAGAAAGAGCTTAGTTCTGCCCAGTGATGGATAATGCTGTCCAGATTCAGAAATGGACTTATTTATGTGATTAAAGTTAAGCACATGCTTAATCTCATTGATCTGTACCATCAATAACAGTTTATCAATTCGGAGCTGCAATTGGTGTTACAAACACAAAGGAAAGATGAGTGGAGTCTTTGCCCACTGAATTTTTTATGGGCTGGGAGGTGGAAACAGCAAATGGTTACTGCTTGGAAGAAGGACTATGGTGACTTCGAAGTTCTTCACTGTCATTGGTCTTTCCACTTTTTATTCCACAAGGGTGAAATTTTAGTTGCTAACCTTTTGAACCAAATAGGTTTGGGTGGAAACGGTTTCAAATGAGGGGATGAAAGCTAAGGAATAATCAGACTGGAAGCACTCTCGATGGCAGAGAATATCAAAATAGAAAAATTACAAAGGAAAGATAAAAGTTCTTGGGCTGAACGTCTGCGATGAGACAAATAGCAATCAATAGCATGCATTTGTAGCCTGTTGGAACTGGGGAAATAAATAGGAATGTAGTGGTGCCCTCTAGACCTGGTGCTTCTCCTGGTGTGCACATGTCCCTTGCATACTTGGAAATATAAATGCCATGGCACCAATATCTAATAACATTTGAGTGCATGTTTATTTGAACTGCTTAGATGAGGGGTGTAAAACTAACATACGCTACTGGAAAGCTAATTTTGCCTTCCTGGGCTACTTTTGAGGCCTTTCTTTTCGTTGTTTCTGAAGTATTTCTTCTGCAGAATAGTCTTTATCTGTTCTTAAAATGCACAGGAGAGGCAAGAAAATATCTTGTCTAGGATGCCTACCTTTTGGTTTTCAGTTTAAATTATTTTTCTTTAGCTGAGAATTAACTCTTGCCAAAGGTTTTCTCAGTAGGGCATGTTAACACCTATGATCACCTTTCATAGCTTTGCTAGGAAGATCTTTATTCCCAAAGCACCTGTGCTGGAACCCAATAAAAGCACTTTTAACATTGATAGAACTGCAGTGGTTTCAGTGAACAGAAATCAGCTTTAACTTTTTTGTAGCTTAAACGTAAGCGTTCTTGGTGAGCCTTGAGACTGTTGATAACAGAAGTACCATCACCTGCCCACCTTTATTATTAATGGAATTAAATTAACCTGTTGTTCCATGCTGTTCAGTTAGAATAAAAACAAAATTAGAACTATTATGGTGCATTAATACATGTTTTCAAACATGGAGGGGTGAGATGGAAAATCCTTAGAAGGCTTTTCCTGCAGGAAGGTTTACTTTGGATGGAAAGAAGGATAAGAAAGCTCAAGGGAAGAAACTACATTGACTTTTGTAATGACTTGCATTCCAGCTAAATAAATCTCAGTATCCTAAAGCCAGTTTCTGGGTTGATGGGTAATGCTTTGTTTTGATGACATTGTATTTGAGAATGTGCAGTGCGAAGAATATGTTTTTTTTCCTCTTAATCAAGGTATCACTAATAAATTCATTCAGCTGTTGGTACCATGTTCTGTGATGGCTGTTGAGAAGGGAAAGTAACATAGCAGGAACTCGGTGCCTTGAAGGTGATTTGAATGTCAGATTTACATGGTAATAAGATGCATTTGACCTGTATCCCAGAAAGAACAAACCAAATAAGATTGCTCAGTTCTAAAGTTTTCTCATAAAGGCAGAGGCAAAGGAAAACCAACCTTTTTAATCCAAGGTCTTCCCAAAAGTATTTAAAACTTTCTGGGGTAGTTTGAGTCTAATTTTAAGGAGATATGCATGGCTTTATTTTTTTGCTTAAGAAATTATACTTAATTTTAATGAGCGAGCTCAAACAAGGTAAGTAGCATACAAAACTTGGCATTTTTTTTTAACTACCAAGGTAGAAGAAAAACCATGCAGGTACTCTGAGGCAAGTTACATATCTGTTTTTTATTCCTCTGCTTGCTAGCTACTGAGTGATAGGCTGAGAAATGCAACATCATCTATTTCTTTTGTGCTCTTGGTTACCATAGAGCATATGCAACATACAGCAAAATACAAACATTTCCTGCTTTGTTTTCTTGGCAGTTTTCTGAATTCAGTATTTTGGAATTAAAATGAAATAGTGTGAATCAATGTAGAGCACACAGAACACCTCGTTTCTTGATCCTCTGATGAGCATTTTTAGAAAAAAACTGCTGAAATATGCATCGTAATCAATCTGATGAACAACCAATGGAGAAGGCTTTTAAATATTTAAGAATCTCTGTGTTGTAGAGAATAGCACAATTTTTTTAAATGAGACTACAAGTTCTTATAGACCGTCAGAGTAGTCCTCCATAGAAGAATTTTGTGCCAGAAGGCTTAAAATGCCTAATCCAATCTGGCCTAAGTTGGGATCTGATGTGGCCTCCCTGAAGTACTACGATAATCTTATTTCAGCTCCCAGGAGTGACCATCGCTTCCCTCCTTTCCTCCTCCAGTGAGACTTGCTCCCGATTGCCCTGTGCATCTGCCTCAATTTCCTCTGTTATTCTTATGGGAAATATTTCCCTAATTGCTTATAATTTCCCCCCAGTCATGAGTGACACCTTCCTCTGTGTCTTGGAGAGCAGCCTCTGGCCGGCACCCACCCGCAGCACTCCCAGACCCACAGCCCTGGGGGGTTGGCATCACTCTGCTCCGTGAGCTCCTGTGAACTCCCCAGCGTCACAGGGTAATCCAGCTTTTAAACAAAAGGCATAATTAATATTAAAACACTCTGAGCAAGAGTGCAGCTTGGTAAATAACAATTTGTCATTACAGGAAGTGGCTTTTGCAGGGCTTGAATAAGGTAATATTTTTGGGTGATGCTTCAGTGAAGAGGTTTTCTGGAAATCTGTGATTTACCTGTTACTAATATTGTGCTATTTAACAAGCAGGAAGCGGTGTGTGAGAACAATAATAGTAATCTTAGTTAGAATGGTTTTGATGAAAGTACACTTTAATTCACTAATTATGGCAGCTAAAAGGCATTTTTACATTCAGTGTTAAAATCACTGTATCTGTATTTTTACCTCTCTCTTCCAGCTGCAGAACTCTTTTTCTAGCATGTTTTTAGTCATGTTATGCAAATGCCTGTTTAAATTACTAGGAGTATTTGTTTTCTATTTCTGCCCTGTAAAACATAATTTTAATACAAGTTATTTGTGAAATGCACATTGTAAAAGGAAATAAGGTTTCAGATGGCATTTCTATGATAATTTTACTGCAAATGTTGACCATGTTTTTGTATTTGTCTGTAGAAGGTAATGCAGGCTGTACATAAGGCATATTTCAAAGATCTAATATTGTATGTGACTAAATTAGTGAAGTAGCGTTGGCTTCCCTTTGAACAGTTAGTCTGGCACTAATCATACGGAGTAAAATAGATCACTGCCTCGCATTCGTTTTGTGGGAGGCAGTTGCTGTGGCACACTGAGCTGAACCGAGCCCTGCTGCAAAGATCCAGTGCCCTTTCCCAGCTCTCCCACCCAGCTGTGCCTCCCTGGGGTCTTGGGGTGTCCCCGTGCTGTGGGAGCCGGGCACCCACCCCCAGGATGAACAGGAGTTAAAGGCTGGGCAGCCGAGCCTGTGGAAATGCACTCGGCTGGCACCACCAGGAGGGTGTAATGTATGTAAATAGGGGGTAGCAAATGCATGAGCAAGTGAGTCAAGGTGAAGGATGTGCTGAATACCTAAAAACTGACTGGTGCTCTGCCAGTGCGGGGAAACTTGGGAAGCTTGGCGGGGTCTGAAGGGGTGAGCACCCCAGAAAAGTGGTTTGCGAATTCCCAGCCAAAACCTTCGCCCTGCCCTGTTACATGCAAAGCTGCAATTAAAACCACACTTTCCCCTTTAGATTGATTTGCTTAATAAAGTAAGGTTAGTTGCATTTAAAAAATGTATGGGCAAGTTTGCTGCATGTGGGGAGAATAACGGATATTGCTGGCAAGAGATTGCTCTTAATAAAACATCTCCGTTTCAGTGGCACACTGTATTTTTATTTGGCTTGATCCTCAGCTTCTGAATCCAAATGGAAATTTTTTAAAACAAAACGAGGATTCTGGAGGTGGCATCCTGTTGTTTGTGTCTCTGTCGCACTTTTCCATCAAATGATTTGTACTAGACTGAAGTTTGACGAACCCGCTGTAGTGTCGCGAAGAAAAAGCTTCCTCATAAAATCAAAAACATATAGCAGATGCATGTTTTATTGAACACGGCTAAAAATAGCGCTTTAAACCCTTACTCTGTCTGTAATGCTCTTTAAGTATCTTTTGAACACTGCCTTCATTATTAAGTCTCTGAGCTTCCGAAATAATTTTCTGATTCTTTCTCTTCCACAGACCTTATTTTTCAAAACAGTTGATGTTTGTTTCCTGTTTTGCATGCACGTATGGTGAGGGAGTTGTCAGTCAGCTGTTGACTCTTTGGTCGTGTTGGACAAGATCCTAAGCCTATGTCTGTAAGCAAATTCCAGACACAGTATCATGAATATATTGTGAGATTCTTTAAGGATCTAAATAGAAACTAAGATGAAATATTTTGTCTGGTGGTGACTCAATGATCAAAGTCAGGATGAGGGGAGGAGAGTTTTCTGTCTGACCCCATGCTGACCAGTGTGATTCAATCTGCACAGCCCTTCTGGCTTCTCCTTGCCTTTGCCTACTACAAAAGGTGAAAGCAAGATGCAGCAAGACTTCTGGAATCACAAAAGCAGGGAAGTCAAGAGGTGCTAAGAAAGTGAGGACCAGGAGGTGATATAAACCAGCTAGTAGGAAATATTGAGTCAAGATTTTTTTTTTTGTAAAATAGAAAATTGAATAAATACTTTTTTACAATCAAATGTTATTGGTCTTGCATGACATTATGAATAGCAGTTGCTGAAACATGACATGCAAAGCTACAGTTTTATGTCATTGTGATTTGAAATACAGCTAAAAATGGCAGGTCTTTTGCTTTAAAGGATTCAGCTCAAGTATTACATTTCTTTCCTTGATGAAACCTTCCTGTTACTGAGAGACATCAAGAACATATTGTTCTTTTTCTTAAACCGAGTTTGGTATCACCAGTGACACAAGACTTGCTTCTCTTGTTGAATTCAGGCTTATGGGTGCAAGCTCTCTGCACTCATTTCTGGCTTTTGCTTTTGGCTGTGCAATTTAGAAGTGTTGCCTTTTTTTATTATTATTTACTTCTAGCCTTGCAGTGTGAATAAACACTGGTGCTACTTAATCACAGAACAGGTTAGGTTGGAAAGGACCACTGGAGGTCATCTAGTCCAACCTCCCTGTTTAGGCAGGGTCTCCTGAGGGTTGTGTCCAGGTGGCTTTTGAGGGAGGAAAATTCCAGGGAAGAAGACTCCATGCAGCTTCCTACCTGTACATACAAAAGCAAAGGGGTTAATATGCACTTTTTTTTTTTCTTTTCTTGCAGATTGCAAAAAATAAACCCATGTTTTTTTTAAGAAAGAAAAAGGGTTAAATGAAAAACAGTTATTTTGTAGAAAGTTGTCTAAACCAAGATTCACGAATCTTTGTGAGCATGGGCAGGGTGAGCGCAGCTCTGACCAGTAGAGTTCGCAGTTATTGAGCCTGGGAGGGCTTTTGGGTGTGCTGCTTCTGCTACCATTTCAATTTGGGATGAGTCTTATGACTCTGATAATTAATTTATAACCATCTGATATATTACCTTCTAGCTTCCATAGTTTCACAACAAAGTGTCCTTGGACAATGTGAAGGTACTTGTCCTCATTCAGGGCTGTATATGTGCTATATAAAAAAGAAAATCTTAATTGTTATATTACATATGCAAATGAAACCCCCCCACCCACATATCTACCAAAACAAATTAGTTGGAAAATATTTCATTTTGGAGCTAAAGGGCTGAAAATAAATGACACATATCCTTTAAAGAAGCTTTCAAAAAACTGAGTCTTGATGTAAAGTGAGTTTTGAGCAGTTATGTCCTTGCAAGTAATTTTGACTATAAATGTGTAAACACAGCAGTCTGTTCTAGAAGTGCATGAAACAGTGAAGTGCTGCTGCCTCGGTGCTGCAGGACAGGGGGAAATGAAACTAAATTTGGATTTGCCATCTTTCTCAGCATATTGCAGACTGGTCTGGCTGAATGGAGCCCAGAATCTGAGTCTCCTAAGAGTGGATGATATATTAAGACAAGAGTGTATTACACAGTAAGAGATTAACAATGAGTCTGAAAAGGTATTGTGAATGTTAAAATCGCACTGACTAAAATATACTGAGGTTAAAATACAGGGTAACTTTACAAATCACTATTAATTTCTTTGGCTTTCATTGCAATAACATTGATTTAATTCATTAGATTCCTTTCTAAATCTATATTTCAGTTTTAGAGTTGTCAGTTTCTGTTAATGACAATTTTGCCCATCTGTTCTAACACGAAAATGAGGCTTCATGCAGGAGACATGATAGATCTCTAATAGTTGAAGAAGTAAGAATCTTAAAGGTATTTCATTTGGATTAGATCCACTTTGATGCGATTCACCCTTGAAATTAAGCTGAGTACTAAAAACTTCTAACTGTATAATCAAAAAACAAAAGTGTCATATCTTGTCATTTAGGCCCCTGTCTATTTCATAATTTACAGAAAAAATTTCAAAACATTCCCACTCATTCTCTTTCTAATGACAGAGCCATAATTTTGGGTGTCAGCATATCAGAATTCCACTGGATGTGATTAGAATAAGAATTAGTTTCTTTAATTTGGCCATTCAAATAGTAGTATGACTACAGCAAGTCATTTTGCTAAGCCAGCCTTTGCTGCCAGGCTGGGTTACAACTTCTGCTTCAATCCAGGTTTAAAACTCCTGTTCCTCACCCAGGTCAATCTTCTGAAGGGGTAATTTTTCAAAGCAGTGTGTGAGTCTTAAGCACTCAAATCCAGTTAGCAAATAACAAGATTATGTTCTGTGCACTGCTTTAAAAATTTACCCCTAATATCCTAGAGATAGGAGCACAGTTGTTGCACATACTGCGTATGAGGTGTAATTTAAATTGTTTTTAGTAAGCAATTCTCTGCATTTATGCAATCCAATGTTGTTCTGGGGGAAAAAAATACTCGGCTAATTATTCAGTCTAGAAAAATAAACACATCCATTAAAGGCTTGACTACATATTAATGGATGACCTTTCTAACCATAGTGTTTTCTTTGCAAATCTTCTAGAAAATTCTTTATGCATTGAATAACATATGGAATTGGATTTTGTCTTTATCACTGAAAGTTACCAAACGTACACTGACTCAAACTCAGCACATTTAGTGTTGCCTCATAACAAAGGAGACGGTTCCTATAATGTGCATCATTACTGCTTTCTGTCTTAAACTTCTCTTGAAATTCAGAGTATAGCAGGGAAAATCAGACTAAAGAAACTCCTACAGGACCAGATTTCTAATTTCTAAATACAAACTACTGAAAATTTAGCTTTTCAAGTGTAATACTTCTAACAAATTAAAAATCAACAAAAATATTATGCTTCTATGTTACCTGTTCAAGTGTACAGAATGTACAAAAACTTTAATCAAATACTCAGGTTTGCTCAGTTTTAAATTGTGTTAGTTTAATAGTTTCTATTCTGCTGTTTATATTAATGACACATTCCCATCTAAATATATTGCAGCACTGAAAAGCCATCAAAACATTTCTAAGGTTGAATGAGTGCAGTTGCATTCATGATTTTTTAATAAAATGATCTCTTTCTATTGAACTGCTTCTTTTTTTTAACAGAGATTGAGATTGTATAATATATATATACATAGTTATAGGAGCATTATAAATACAAACTGCAGCTTCATTTACTGTCTGAATATTTGATTTCAGTTCATAGCTACACAGTGGGCTGAGAAATGTGAGTTACTGTACATAAAATATGAGAGCAAAAGAAAGAAGGATAAAAAAATGAGAGATGGAATTGATTATTTTTTTGCATATTGATTAAAGGTCTTATTATTTGAAGAAGCAACTGATAATTTGCTAATAGTGATTTTTCCAAGGACTGATGTTTATAAAAATGATTTTCATCTATTCTCCTTTTCCTCTTTCACAGTCCAGTTTATATTCTCTACTTTTTAATTCTTGCCTCTTTTGCAGGCATTTGATATTTGTAGTATACATATAAAAGCAGTTTGATATTGGCTAAATTTGGGCATAGTCGTGTTATGAATACGAACATCTGCAATGGAATTAAAAGCGGCATTCACCAAAATCCAAGTGCGAAGTATCCCAGTTAAGCATACGATTCTGAATGCATAATTTAGTTGCCATATTTTGTTTCTTTCCTCTGTGTGAAATGTTTATGAAATTCTCAGATTTATTAGGTATTTAGAATTTTCCTTTAATTTCTTACTGCATTTTTCTCTCTATGCTTTCTGTGCCTGTAGTTAATCTGCGTGTGGACTGGTCCCATGTCATTTTATTTTGTTTCTGTTCATGCTGGATGACTAGCCAGCCTATCAAGGATGTCAAATATTCAAACCAACCAAAATTCAAGAACCTGCTATACTTGTTTGAGTTTAAAATGCTTTTTCCTACTGTCAAGTTAAACTGTTCAAATACCGGGGCACCAAATAGTCCTAAATAGCACTTATCTTTAAAACCTGATGCCCATGAATACCTGCCCCCCCCCCACAAACACACATTCTCTTTCCTTTCTATTCCTTTTTTATTATTACTTTTTTTTTAATTTTTTATGTTAATTGCTGCAGGAAGATTTGAAAATTCTCCGATTAAGTCTCTGATTGTATCTATCTCAGCTGGGAGTTGTTCAGGGGAAGCAAACATGAGAAAACAGATCAGATGAGATCCTTCTCCTGAACTGGTGACAGTCAAAAATTTGTGCATAATCCAGCTAGACAAAACTCAGACCCTAATATTCTGATGGTGACTGAGCTGGGGAGCGTAAGGTGAATTCTTACCATGCACATGAAGCGATCTGGTTCCACATCTAATATACTAGAATTCCCTGAATTTCCCAGCTATGACAATCCACTGCTGCAGTTTCAAGCAGAAGATGCCTTTTATTTCTAGTGGACACCTGGCCAAGCAAAGCACACGTGCTGTCTGGCTGCTGGTGGCTGGAGTGAAAGATCAGATGGGAATGGATGCTACCAAAGCTCTCACTTGGTGTGATGTCAGTCATTTAGTTCATGATGAATTAATTTTAAAAACAAGCTATAGAAAAAAATTCTTTTAGTCCAGGAACCAGAAAGAAGCTGGTGTTTACTCAGACTGAGGGCCTGAGTATGAATATAAATTTTTAAATTTGCAGTATATTGCATGACTAGTTCATCAAGTTAAAAGTGGTATCACTAGTTTGCCCTAGTTTTACATTTGAAACTGTTATACTTGAAGAAAAGCTGTTCTTACAAAACAGTTAATTTAAGGCAACCATGCATACAATTTAAATATAAAATAGAGTTCAGATGTGGTTTTATAGCAAATGTGATCTTTTTAGAAATATACCCAATTGAGAAAGATGAAGTATTGTGTGAATTACATTATTTCATCACAGAGTTCTGACTTTGTCCTGTTGCAGGTCAGGAGCTTATCCAGGTTGTCAAATTTGTTGGCATCTGACTTGCTTCTCTCCTGAGAGCAGAAGCACCACCTTAAGGCAGGGGATCTTCCTCCATCAGCTATTTACACAGACTAAACTTAGATGCTCTGGCTGCCCTTCTGCACCTTCCTCCCACATACAAACATAGAGGGAAGAACGAGGTTATCAAGTGGATAAAATGGAAATAAGTAGCAAAATTCCCATAGATCACTGGTTGTCTGCTGTTTCACTCTTAATATTTAAGTAAGAACGTGATATCTAGAATTTAAGAAGAGCTGAGTGATAGTTGCTGGTTCTTGTTGAGTTTAAAGTTTAGGAAGGCTTTCAAAGCTCTACCCACAAGTCAGTACAGAGGTGCCAACAGGAGGGTTTTATGCCATGGCATGGATTGAATATGGTAAAATGAGCTGTGCTCCTAATAGTGCTGGTAAACAGACTATTCTAATCAGATTCAAATGCTAATATATATAAAATCTTTACCCATTTAAAAATAATAAAATATTTTGCTTCAATTAATTCTGATTGTGCTAGTAGAACATACAATCAACAATGTTATGCAAATAGTTATTTTTGCAGTTGAAATCAATAACTTATTTTCTTTTGTAATACAAAAAAATAGAAAAAAGGGGTTATTATTAATTGCTTATAAAACTAAATCTTTGTGTGGGAGGCCTGCAGGTATTAATCTCATTATCAAGACTTTCCTTCAAAGTCTGTATGACCATTATTGTTCATGATTCAACCACTCAAGAAACCTTGCCATAGACTCCTATTTTGAAAGTATTTATTGGAAGCTGAATGAAATTAGTTCTTTATGAGCTAAGTAATTGTAAAGTTACATTATCCTGTGGAAAGAGATAACTGATAAAATCTGACAATTTCAATTTTAAAACGGCTGTGCCTTGCTACACTGAAGTCATGATAACCCTCATATTTATAAATCTATAGCTTACTGGGTGCACATACATAGTCATGAAGTATCAGTTACGTTACTGATAAAATACTTTAAACATTGATTATAAAATAACCTGTGTTAACAAAAAGTATATTGCTTGCTCATGCATACGTTATGGCTTGCTTCATTTGAGTTACTGTATCTCTAATTCCTTTTTTCATTTTTGTTTTATTCTCTCGAACAGCCATTGTTCGACTTGGTGTGACCTGTAAATGGGAGAAGCTTTGCTTAATTAAGCTCGGATGACACCCACACACCAGCAAGATTCTGGGCTTCTGAGGAGGAACAAGGGCTCTTTGGTAAGATTTGGTGCATCTAAAGGTCTTGCAGAAAATTTTCACTCTCTTTCAACTGTTGAGAAGAAATGGATGACAGCACTGAATGTAGAGATAGTCCAGGGCTAGGAACAGAAGCAACCAATGCTGGTCGCCGATCTCCTCCGCACAGGTCTAAGGCCCATACCCTACCCTTGGAGGGCTTGTATGTAGTAACAAACTCTTGTGGTCATAATTTCTCGCAGTCCTTAAGTGACTAAGGTGTCTTTGTCACTGGCCATGTGGTGTCCTGGGTGTGTGCCCTCAGCGCCCAAGGGGGATGTGTCTATGGTGTTCCCACCATCTTTGGAAGAGTCACCTTCTCTTGCAGTCCCCCTTTTCCCTACATCTTCAGAAACTAATCAGGAGCACGTGGTATCCCAAAACAAGGCTGCCGGGTCTCCCAGCAATGAGGTTTGACCCATGCTGGGGTAGTTATTGATCTTCTTTATCCTCACACATGGTTGAAGACATCCAGTGCTGATCCTGTGCCTGTGTGGTTGCCTTTGGATCCATGCTTGAGGCTGGCGAAGCAGGCTTGAATTTCATCTCCAAAATGATGAGCTGGTTTCTGCTTTATTCACAACCAAATTGCATACAAAGAGATGATTCTTTCACAATTTTCTTTCGTGTTCTTTTCAGCAAGGGAAAATTGACAAATTTAGAGTATAATCATCACAGCTTCCATTCATAACAGGAGTATCTAATTTCCAGGGTGCCTTCTGTGGTAAAGACAACTGGTTTGAACTGGAAAAAAAACCCTCAACCACTGAGTCCTCAGGACAACTCCAGCACCATGCAAAGCAATTATCTATGTTCTGAAAGTATGTATTTTTAAAAAATCCCATCCTTTTCCAGAGATTTGCCATCTATCAGCAGACTGTCCAAAGTGACATAAAACATCCAGCAGATCAGAAGCAGCCATTCCTTGAAAATAATGTATGTCTGTTTTCCTGCATTATTTATGTATTGATCCTTGTGGGTCCCTTCCAACTCAGCATATTCTGTGATTCTGTTTCATATATATATGTGTGTGTACATATATATACGCATATAGTACATACATACACACATACAGAGGTGGAATCACCATCCCTGGAAGTGTTCACAAACTGAGTAGACATGGCACTTTATAAGGTGGTATTTGGTTGAAGGTCGGACTTGATGATCTGAGTGGTCTTTTCCAGCTTGAATGATTTCATGACTCTGTATGTGCAGGACAGATGGGCCTGGTCTGGTTTTTGTATGAAAACACACCAGCTCGAGGTCCTAACCCCTTGCTGTGTGTGGGGTTTGCTCATGTAATTTTTTGAGGATGCAGATATTAATGCCCATTAATAAATTAATATCCATTACCACAGCAGGTTTCATTATGGGCTCTGTCTGCCTCAGTGGCAGCCATAGGAAGACAGTGCCTTGCTGGGCCAGACCTGGCCACTTTTTCCATGGGACTACTAAAAAAACTTCCTGGTTTCCCTGTCAGTTCTGAACATATAATCAAATAAATACAGAAATCTCCTCAGTTTATGGACTCTTTTCCCAATTAGCTATGGTGGGGTGTGGTTAACACAAACTAATCATACTCCGGAGTGCTAAAATGTACATGGTGCAGCGGAGTGCCTCACATCTCCTGGGGTGTGATTATTTAATGATAATGATGCCCCCTGCAGAGGCACCTTATTGCTCTTTTGCAAAAACAATCTTTATTGAGGGGAATTAATTGCATTGTTGTTGATAGCAAGAAATAAGTTAATATTTTGAAATGATCTTTCTGGTTTGCACAGCTTAAAGGGATGTTAGCACAATTATGTCAAATAAATGACCTGCTTTGAAAGTTTCTCAATATATTAGGTCTGGATTCCAAAGCCACTCTGAATATATGTTTTCTCTGAAGATTTGGTTTCACTGGGAGTCTTGAAATGCTGAGAAGAGTTAATCTCTCTGTTCCATGGATACCTTGTATTGCTGCCTAAAAATTGATCTCTTCAGGGTCACTGACTGTTTTCTACTTAGAGGCAAATTTGCAGTTACACTGGATTCCCACAGCATATTTACTCTATGCAAAGTATCTGAGAGCAACTTTTATGGTAGGGTTTTTAATTAGTGCGATGTATAAAAGCAGCGAAGTTAATAAGGATGAAATTTGCTGGTGTGCTGACTTCTATGGAAGGCAATTGCCTCAGAGTCATGGTCATAGCCTAGTCTTAAATATCCATCCATATTATTGCACTGATGCTACATAGATTTTAGAAGGCGCAGCTCACAGCTCCCAACTGGAAAAGATACAAGCAGCAACACATACTTTACGTACTCCTATCTACCCGCTAATTTATCTCCAGAATAATCGCTAATTTACTTATCTCAGTGCTAATGTTTGCTACAGTAGTTTGGGTTTTGTTTCTTACTTTATGGGAGTCTTTGCATCATTTTTATCACCTGCTTGCCTTTTTTATACTAATGGTTCAGTACATCAGCATTACAGTAATAATATAGGTATATATCCATTGTAAAATGATGATTTACTGCAGGAGGATGGATGCATTTACCACGTGTGCAGTGCTGCTACAGATGAAAAGATCAGAAATATGTGGTTCTGTGTCAGTCTATGTGTAGGCATACCTGAATGTGTAAGCATGAATAAAGCAATGCCACTTGGTGAAGTCACCTGCAGTGGTACTCACTGTGTGTGTGTGTGGGACTGCAGAGGAGGAGGCAGAAATCCCACTGTAGGCAGGAGCTCACAGGCTCCATTGCTGTCTCTGCAGCTGGTGCTGGCTGAGCTGATTCCTTGCTCCTGGTGGTCCTAACATCATGTAGATATTTGAGTAATGAGGGGATTTTATTGCTTTCAGGGGGTTTGACATGTTCCTTCTTGCAGGAGGTATGTGATCTCTGCTACCACTCTGGGTGAGCGTCCCATTCTTGACCCTCTGAGAAGGCAAATGGTACACTCAAAAATACTGTTTTGTAAGGAGCGAACATCTTTTGCCTTTGAGAGTTTGTGGATCATAGGATTGTTGGATAATTCAGGTTGAAAAGCAAATCAGTCTCTTCTCACATCTGTATGTGTATGTGTGTTTTTCCCCCACCCCAGTTCTCTTAAGGAACTACTCAAGTAACTTTTGGAAATGTTCACATCATTGGTCTCTTCAAGGGAACTGCCATGTGCAAATATTCCATCGTTTTGTGTGCCTAAAGCCCAGACCTACCTGGGTCACTTCTGAGAAATTCTAAAATGATTGTAAAACAATCAGTGTTCTTTAACAAAATGGAAATTCCAGGTGAGCTACTCCTCAAAGGTATGGATCTGTTTGTACCCAGTCTAGCAGGCTTTATGGCTGAAGTTGGTCCTCTGCTAGTGGTACTAAGGTAGTGGGTTTTTGCAGTGAAACATGATCATGGAACACTAAAGTTCTTGAGAGAGAGTGACACATGACCTGTCTCAGTCCTCAGTAGCTTCCTCTTGGATGAGTTGGGACAACAACCTCTGGTCTCCCTTATTGCTACTGCTCTTGGGTTTGGCCTTTTGTTTATACACATAGACCACATAATAACTTCAATTTACAATTAGGTCCCCAAATTCTGAAGATATCTATGCATTCTTCAAAGTCACAATTCCTGGTTACATCCCCAGAGTTTTTTGGTACCTGGATAATGTCCATATAAAGAAAGGTTCAGCTGATGACTGCCTTCAGACTTTGCAGTTTTTTATTTGCTCCTATAGAAATCATTTCCATGTATACAATTCTAGTTTAAGTAGGATTGCCTCACCAATATACAAGCAGCCTGCCTTTCATCTGAATGAAGCCAAGATCTTGGATCAGCTTCTACGTTAAATAGAAAATATTAGATCTAGATAAACTAATTTATGTTGTGTAAAGACTGGTTGCTTCCTCTTCAGGGAATGAATAGATATTCTGATTTTTTTTTCGCCGTCTTTCCAGCTGGAAAAACAGCTGAACATGGAGTTGTTGAATGTAGGTTTCTTATTTTCACAGAAGAAGTATGGACAATTACATCATGCATTTAAATTATTTCAGCTCCTACAAAACGAGAAGCATATTTGGTCTGTCTTCCATTAGCTGAATTGGTAATAATACTATTTTAAAAAATATTTTTCTCTCTTTTTAGACCTGTATGACAAGGTCAGTTGTTCTCCAGAGTCTTGTTTTAATTGCTTTGATAGGTAGAGAATTAAAAAATTGAAGATTCCAGGGATGCAAGGGGTGTTGACAGAAAGTCAAGGAAAAGAATGTGCCAAAGAGCAAAAGAAATCAAGAAAAGCAGCACAGGTGGTGGAAGGGATGGGATAGATAACAAAAGAAGCTGAGAGAATAGACATTCCACAGTCTTGCAAGGAGGCAAGGGAAGGCAGGAGGGATTGGCAGGGGGAGACTGTCCTTCCATCATCCCTGATCTGCCTGTTTTGTGAGGTGACAATGCCGTATGTATGTGAGCAGGAAACATGAAAGGGCATAATCTGATGTGAAGAATCAACTGAGTCCTTGAAAAGCAAAAAAACCAGCCTGAAACCTAAAGGTGAGGAATTGGCTCTTCTCTTGCTGAGTGTTAAGTGCCCAGTACCAGGTAAGTCAATGGAAGATCCCACCCATGTCCCACCTACCTGAGTACTGGGGTCACAGCCCTGGGGATCCATTTCAGTGACAAATTGCTACTCTGAGCAGTCTCCTGAAATATGGTGCTTACAGGAACTAGACACAGACCCTTGGAAAACATCTATGGTTGCCATAGTTTATGTCACTGAATGCCTAAGAAGTTGTCAATGATGTTACTGTGGGTTGCACAGCACTTGGGAAAATTGTGGTTTGTTTTTGTCTGGTTTTATTTGGTTTGGGTTTTGTAAACTGTGGAAATCGGGGAGAGAATAGCTTTTAAAAAAGTTAGAACAAGTATTAAGAAAAAAATTAAATGAACTTTTTAAAGGAATTCTCTTTAGAAGATGCCCTTTGGGGAAGTATGTGCCTTGTCTTTACTGTTAGTCTCCACTATTTTCCCTTTTGCCTTTATCTTGGATAACAAGCAGAGCTGATCAGCAATTTCCCCATGAAATAGGAATAATAAAGCTATATCCACCTGATTTACTGGCAGTCTAGGTGGATATGGGTATACTGGAACTCCTGCTCTCTGCTGGTGGTGGTAGTGGACCAGTGCTTGAGGGTGCTAAAAACCAAGACCTTCCAAGATAGGAAGGGCCATCCTGGGAAAAGCAGAAATCACTTAAAGGCTGTGTTGTATACATGTGGGTTTGTTTAATGTGTGGCATATAATGCAGTTAATCTCCTTACAAAGTCATTGCTTAGAGAGCAATATGAAAGGAAATCCTGATAAAAGGCACCAGTGTAAATTTGACATTGCATGTAGCAGTCAGCTTTGTGTGTTGTAATTGGAGGGGACAGAGTAGTTGTTTATTCAGAGGGGAGAATGATGCTATAAATTTCAGGTATGAGATTAGAAAATAACTAGACTTCATTTTGAAATCTCCTTTCCCCTTTATTCTTTTTCCACAGTCCTTGTTTGAGCTCTTTGCAAAGGAGAGAATCACTGATCCTGCTGTGGATGAGGGAGTGGGAAGCAAACGCAAATGGGGGAGGCAAGAGCCTCTGGACTCCAGATGTGATGCTCTGCAAGGCTCGTGTTGCCCCGACTCCAGCAGCGATTCCTCTGCAGGTCTCATTAACCTTGTGAAATTGGGCAGGAAAAGGCCAAGAGCATGGTTTTTCCAGAGTCCTTCCACCTGCTCCAGGATTCAGAAGAGGGATGGGGCAGCGGGACGGGGCTGGGCGTGTGCAGCCAGCCAGGGACACTGCCAGGACTCGCCGTGAGTATTCGCACCGCGTCCGCCACGGAGGAGCCGTGCTCTTGGCTGCCGAGCTGGGGTGCCCTGCAAAATATGGAAAATGCTTTCCAATCAAGAGAGAACTCTGTATGCATAATAAACGTGTGATTTTTCTGATGGCTACGTACAGCAGAAATGCTGAAGAATAGTCTGTGTGCCTTGTCAGAGCACTTAAGTTAAATAGGGGCACTTTGCATCATTGTTTTGATCTTCAAAATAAGAGAAAATTGAATGCAAAGAGCTGTAGGGAACTTTCAAAGGCACATGAGCAATTAGGAGCGTAAGTCCTTTTGGGTGAATAATCACTTCGGAATATTTTTCTTTTCTTGTATCCTTAACTCCCCTCAAAGTACTGACAGCAAAATAGGTCTGGGAAAATTTGACTCCCTCAGGCTTGTCTGTCCTGTTAGTGAATCTCAATGTTCCAAGCCATTTTGGATTTCCTCTTCTCTATTGAGGGCTACTTTTTATGGTTGGTAAAGATCTGTAACATCCAGATACTGATGAACTTCTTTTCTGCTGCAAGTCTGTCTCCAGGTCTTTCTGTAAGAAGGTTGGTGTGATGGAGATTGACAGGTATAAATGGTGCATGTCTGTGTACATAATATCTGTATATAAGTGTGTATGAAATTTTATAGAAAGAAAACTTTCATCCTTAGGATGTAGTAGTTTTGGCTGAGTCTGCAATCCTTTTCTAACACCACCATCTAGGATTTCATAGAACTGCCAATACAGTATCTGTGCTCATGTCCATCTTAGCTCCAAACTGACAGGAGTAGTGCTGGCATTCTGTCACTCTTGAGTTTTTTAAGGATTTTTATTGATTATAGGATCATGGAATGGTTTGTAACATTTGCAAGAAGACCCAGGTATGAAAGTCTTGGTTGTGATCCCTGTATGAGCACTCCATGGCTCCCTCAGTGGCGCAAGGAGAGAGATTATGCTGCAGAATCACTGCTTACCTTAAACTATTAAATGGGAATCACATAATTTATACTTGAAGCATAGACAGAAATTGCAAAATGTGTGAACAGTTTAAAGCAGGAAGGAAAAGTGAGCATGTTATTGTTGTTAGACTTGCCTGTATCCCTCCAGCAGAGGATTTCATGGCACCAAAGGCAGTAAACAGATGTGTGTGTACACGTGCATGTGATATTGAAATGCCCGTCCAAGCACAGTTTATCCTTATGAAAAGGTTACTGCACAATACTGTCAAGGTCAATGAGACCTTGAGTAATTATCTGCTTCACGTGTGTCAGTCATGCAAGTTTAACCTGCCCAGAGCTTCTGATTTTCCACCTGAGAATGTGAGCATTTCCCACTTGCGCAGCCAGAGTGTCTCCAGCTCTGGCACCTCACCGCTCCAAGAGCTGTGTGCCTGGACCTCCAGCCCCAAATCCTAGATGACAGCCCCTGATTTTAAGCAA
>CM076273.1:6122500-6197500 GCA_038380795.1 Pyrocephalus nanus | reverse complement strand
ACCCTCCAATGTACTTCTTAATTCTTAAAGTTGCTTTAAATAACTGTTTTCTTTTAATTTGATTTGTAATTATTGAGCATTAGAATTCTTCCATAAGGTATGTTTAGCTTTCCTAGATTAGAACTACAGTATTAGATCACAAGTATAACATCATGCTGACCCCAAAATTCAGCTAACTATTAAAGGTCTTAAAACACATGCAAAATGTGCATCCAAATGCAGGATTAGACTCTGAGTGTTTCCAGCCCTGGTGTTCATGTTCACCTTTAGATTTGCATTCTGGTATGACATTATCCTTAAAAGCTATTCTTGACCTTTTTTCCCCCCCCAGAACCCTTTTATTTTGTTCCACAGCATCTTTAGTCTGCATTAAAGATCAAAGCAAGATTTAAAGCTTTTATTACTTTCTAATGTCTTCCCTTTTTGTCTACTTTTGCACCATGTTATTTCTCTCGGTAGTTTCAGTATTGCATTTTCCATCTGTGCTACCTTTTCCCTGTTTTTCCATCATTTGGTAAACAAAGTATTCTTGTCTCTGGGGTTAAATTCTGAATTCAGACTTCTCTCAAGCTTTTTTCATTCTTTTCTTCTATGTGAGTTAACATATAATCTGCAGAGTTCCTGTACATGGAATTGCTGCAGAGGACTAAGGCATTACTTCCTCAGAGTCCTATCTGCTGGCAAATAGAAGCAAATGGGCAACCTGTAGTTTTGTTTCAGTGGCTTTTCCTGTTAAAAGTGAGAGAAAAACTAAGGAACAACTACTGAAAACTGAGATTACCAAATCAGCTCATCAACTAATTTAAAATGCCTAAATTTTCTCTGATTCATTGAGCTGCTTATGATAGGGCAGCCAGTGTCTTCTTTCAGATATATTTGAGTCGTGTCTTATGGCTGAGACTGCACAGAAACTTCTGCTTCTCCTCTGTGATCCCTGCTCTGCTCTGAGAGCTGCTGCTCCAGTCCTGGGCTGCAGCTGCACAGCTGGTGGCCACATTTGGTGCTAATGGCGTGCTTTGAAGGGACACGTCAGCAGAAGATCAACATACGTAACGGAGAGGGAGGTTTTCAGCATCTGTACCTGCTCTGCCACCTTCAGAGGCCCAGTAACTTCAGTGGCTGTGCTAAGGCATTGCAGATTCAAGAAGTAAGAGAGGCAAGTGGAAGCTTTGGCCCCAGTCTCAGACAACAGATGCTGGAGACAATAAAACCTTCTCAGAAAAGGAAGGCGATTATTGCAGCTTTCTAGCCAACAATTACCTTGCTCTTATAAATTATGTTGATGTCCATGATATAACACACATTGCTGAGCACATGATGGCTGTCGAGGGCTGCCACCGGCTTCCCTGCTGATTCCTGACACACAACTTGTAACATGTTTTATTTAGCCTGCAGTACAAAGGTGCTCTATAAAATGAGATTGTCCTCAGAATTGTGTAATATGCTGTCTGTCCCTGTGTCCCCCAGCTCTCTCTGCAGTATTCTCATCTAAGTCAAAGCTGTAGCCAGGTAGATTTCACTGTCTTAATCTAGCATTTGCAAACTGTGCCAGCCAAAAAGCCATTTGCGTGGGCAAGTTTGCCAAGATTTACTTAGGAATTTATGTGAAGAACTAGCACAGTAGCAAAAAACGTAGGTTTTTTCTCCTTCAAGTTACAACCTCTTTTGAAACATCTCTCACTGCCTTTCTGTTATCATTTAATTTCCACATGCACAAATACAGGATTCATTCCCAGTTCTCTTGACTATAACATATCAACCCTCTCACTAACATCCTTAACCTCTGCCCTGAGAAAACTAATCATCTCTCTTGTTAGCTCAGTCCCTTTTAGAGATGGCAGTGCACAAAGCACACCAACACTTCTCTCCTGTAAGTAGCGAAGTGATGCTTCTCTCTACTTGGTTTGTTCCACAGCTTCCACACTGATTTGTGTTGTACAATTCAATCTTCTGAATCACCCTTAATGACATCTATTATCTAAAATCCATTGGGCACCACTACTTCACTTCATCCCTTAATTACACCACCTCTCTCTTTTCATACCTGCTCTCATACATACCCAGTCACTGCCCTTAATGTCATCCTATTTCTCCTGTGCTAAGCTTCCAAAGTACTCATCCAGCGACGCACGCAGCTGGCTCTGTCCTTCTGCAGAACCGCTGAGAGTGCTCGTAAAGAGTGTTTTCTTGTCTCCTTTCCTCAAACAAAAGCAATCCTTAGATTATAACAGGGAGTAGAGGAAAGAGTTATGGGTTACACTGCCTTAGAGGGGTTCTACCCATTCAATTTGGTTTTAGATACTCTATTTGTACAGAGATGAGTTGGGAATTTTGATGTTCAGATGTGCCTAAGGTTTGTTAAAAGTTGAATTTACAGTGAGATCCAGTGAACCTTCTGAAAATCTCAGCTTTTTTAGCTAGTGTGTCTGTCAATAGACATTTTCTTCAGGGTGGAGAATATTCCCGTTCAATCCTATGCATGGGAATTAATCACAATAAAGTCAGATTTCTAGTATATTAGTATATTTCATAACAATGCAACAGTCAGCCATTCATCAAGCTCAATGAAGCATATTTAACTTTTCTAGAAGCTTCCCATTCATGTGATACTGAATTCTTGACTATTCATAATAGTAAAAACAAATGAAGCCCTTTCAGAGAGCAGATGCTGTACAAGGAGAGCTGGTTATTTAGAGCAGGAGTGATTTGGCAGACCTAGTATTGTTTGTTAGAGCGCTGTCCCACATAGGAGGTAATTTTGAAGTCATATTGTTTAAAATAATTTTTCCATAGATACCCCTCCTCCCCCAGCTGAATGAATTTAAAGTCAGAATAGAGACCCATTGATTATCTTGGCTTCAAGGATCAGGAAGAGGTTAATTAGGGACTGATAAAAAGTTCTCTGGGGCAGGGGTCATGTCTTTGTATGCATTTGCACCATGACTAATGCAGTGTCCCTCTGAGCCTACTGGAGCCGTGGGGTTCTTCCATAATGTAAATAATATTAAATTGCACTTTCTAAAGTCTGAAAATGGGTTTGATGGAAATTTTTAAATCTTTACCTTTTTAAGAGCTGTGTCCAAATTTCTAGGGCAATTTGAGTGCAACAAAAAGGTTGTTTTATTCACTTTGATTCCTTTAGAGAGTTTTCAACAGTGAAAGAGTTCTCCTGTAACCACAAATATAATCTCAGACTTAGCAGGGATCATTCTGGGCTCTGTGGAGCCCTGTGGATCAAACCATCATGAAGACAGAAACGTTTATGGCTCTTCTGGGTGTTTGGATCTTTTTTTCTCACCGCAGCCAAGATGCACAAAGTGGAGGTACCTGAAGAGGTGAGTGCATCTCTCTGCCTACCCCACTGGGAGGAGTTTGGAACTGTGAACTTGGGGGTCCAATGGAAGACCTGTCCCTGATTCTTCTCTTGGTAAATTATTATCTGTATTTTGCAGACCAGTGAGGGAATGAGGGCCCCACCAATGGCATGCAAACATCTCCTATGGCATCTGGTAAGTGCAGGCATCACTGATGGTATGATGGTGGCATGGAGATGGGGAGAAATAGTGTCAAGGAAGTTACTGTAGGTGTCTGGTATTTTAATTTCTTAGCATTCCTGGTAACTTTTTGCAGAGTCATCCGCTTATGTGCCCTTATGAAGGAACAAACAAGAAGGATCATCTGGCTTTTTATGATCCTCCACTTTCCACCTTAAAGAGAAATAGGACAGCAAGAGGAGCAAACTGTAACAGGGTATAAAGTAATAGTCAGGGAGAATATATCTGGTTTTTTGCAACCTTTAAATTTATTCTGAAAATATTCCTAAAAATGTGACCTCTTCTATCTGACTAGGGGTAACCTTATGCATTTCTGTTCATATAGGCTTTCAAAATTAAAAATTCAGTTGTTTGATTTGTCTTAAGAGGTTGAAAATGGTCTTCCACCACAAATTTGTAATCCCAAAAAGATAATTTGGTCCTTAATCACCAAGACCTGATGTCCCTGCTTTATCAAACAGCATTCTAGTGATTAGTGACTTTCTTGCTGTCTTTTTTCCTCTTCCCAGTCCTACAGATAGTTGCCCAAGTAACTAATTTTCTTTTGATTCCCTGCTGAACTAGTTGTGTCTCCTTCTCTTCAGCTCTAGTGCATCCCCACAAGTGAGAAGGTCGACAGTTCTCAAATCAAGATCGAACTACCACCTTTCTTCAGATACACCCTCCCTATCTTTTCTACAGCTTTACAGCGAAACACTACAGCCTTTATTCCTCTTTGTCATCTCGTGCTTTGCTTGTTCCTGCAGGTTGCAATATCTGTGTGCAGTCTGCCAATGGAGTCTAAATTATTTTCTCATCTAGTGTGGCAGATGATGTCTGCACTTCCCACGTGGGTTTTGCTGTCCCTGGTACCTTTGTGCTTTCATCCACATTGCTTTGGTCTAAGCCAAAAGGTGATTATAGGTTGTGTCCACTGGCAAATTTGGCTTGCTTTCATGCTTTCCCTGAAACTTGTGAACGTGGCCAATACACTGCGAGAAGACCTGCAGTTGGTCTGGCCAGCCACAGGCCCTACAGGTTGTTCCAAGGCGTGTGGTAATAGGCAAAAAAATCCAGTGTCAGTCATGGCTTATTACTTAAATGCAAGAGGCAACTTGGACTCTTCCTTCTCTGCTAAGGGGATTTGAGTAAGATACAGGAAAGAAAATAAAAGTGGCATTTTCTACAGGAAATGGCCCTCACGAATGTGTCTCTGCTAATAATTACAGAGCTGGTTTTATTTTGTTCAATGCACTGCCTCGGTTTTGGATCCACATCAAGAGCAGCATATGCTCTCCAAACTAAAATATGTGCATATCTGATTTTTGACAAAAAAATTTATTTAATTGATCTCTTCCTACCCTCTCCCCTCCCCCTCCTTCTCTTCCTGTCTTTTTTGCCCAGTTCTTTACTAATTCCATAATATAGTAAGCCCTCTATTATGAAAGAAATCCGAATTAATTTAAATACAAAATATAAAGAATTAACCTTACAGCAAAACAGATAACAGAAAAAAGAGAGAGTTTTTCTCTGTCAAGTGACAGCCTTCTCGTTTATTATCATTTTAACAAATTAAGTTGCAAAATTGGCATTATTTCAGAACTGTACAAAATGTAATGACTCTATGAAATATATTGAATTTTTCAAGTATTAAGAATCCCTTAGTTTTGAAAATGAATCAGTGGAAATGATCCTTAAGGATCCAAAGTTTTTTGTGCCATTTCTATACTATGCCTACACAAAATCTAATGGCATTTGCTGAGTTAATCCTGGATATTCCATTGTTTTGGTATTTGTACTCCATTAGTTAAATACAACATGTGTGAGAAAATCAAAGGGAAGAGATGTTGTTAAAATAGGAAAAAATATTTATCCCTTAGATGTAAGAAATACTCATCACCCAAAATAAATCTGGCTTAAATTCTTTAAGTCTTAAATAAGTTTTAAGTTAAAATAAGTTTTCAGTCTTAAAACTCTCTCCTCCTGAAAGTGTATATTTGCATGTGTGCATGCACATGGGTGTGTGTCTGCGTGTAAGAGAACAGTGTGTACTAAAACTGGCTGCTTCTAAAGGAGTTTCAGGAGCCTTGAATGCTGGTAAGTGGTGCCTGTCATACAAGTGGATCTGATTTATAGATATAAAGACCAAGCAGTTCTAGAAAACATAGGAATGGACTTCTCCTGTAGTGTATATTTATCTTTTTTTTTTTTCTTTGTTTGTTTTGTTGTTTATCTTACTGATGCCTGTGCAGAAGCCCAGGGGACAGTGCTTCTGTAGCTGGAGGGGGGAGCTGCCGTGCACCCGGTGCCAGTGGGCTCTTGGCAGAGGCCCAGCTAGGAAGAGAGCAGGGCATGGGAAGGGCGTTCCAAAGTGGGCAGAGGATGAGACCTGAGGTGGCAAATGCTGCTGTCTAATGTTCCAGCAGGATGGAGAGGAAGCCAGTGAGAGTCAAAGACCCCCAGGATGGAAACTGCTCTCTCATGAGGTCATCATCATAAATGTTATAACTCAGGAATATGAGTTCTTGTCAAAAATGAGAGGAGGCATGGATGTGGGAAGAGCCACATGAATGTTTCCCCCTCAGGTTTGCTGTCTTCTGTGCTGTTCATGTGTTGTGTCACTTCAGCTGTCCCTGTGCCGTGGGTCATTGTTGAAGCTGGTTCTGCTGCCTCAGCGTGCGCATGATAATTTTGCCATTTTTTGCTCAGTCCTTGCCAGCATTTTCTCTGCACACACCCTCCAGAAGCATTACCTGTTAACATGCCTTTCCCAGTACCACCTCTGCTCTCTTCTCTCTCGCGCCTTTGCCTGTCCTTCGAATACATCTGTGTCTTTGCCCTCCGAGAGAGTGCCCTTTTTCCTGTTGGCAGCCCTTGCATAGGTGTAGTGTGTTGCGCTGCCTCTCTTCTCTGTCTCATTCTATTCTCTTTCCTGCTGATGAGACCCATGTTGCTTTGGCAGAAAAACTAAAATACAGTAGTTCATCAATCCAAAATCCACGATGATGCACTTGTCTGACAGTGGGGGTTTGGCTGAAGGTGATTTTGACTATGAGCTTGACTCTTCTTTTCTCTTGAAAGTAGAAAAGAACTGCGAGACTTTGTCTGATATAGATTTTGCTAAGGATTGAAAAAAAAAAAAAAGCCTGTCCTTATTGGTGGCCAGTGTAGACTTGACTTGAGAAGATACAGGGAAGAGCACTGTTGCTGGTGCCAGTGGATGTCATCAGTTTGGAAATGGTGAGTGCTTTGTGTCTCATTCTCAGGGGACACAGGGATTTCTATTCCAAAACTAAAATGATTGTTGCAAAAAATCACTAACCGGTGCCTAGTGTCCTGCAGCACATCCCATCCAGAGAGAGATGTGGCTGCAGGAGAAATGCCTGGGTCTTTTACAGTTTTTCAGATGAATCTGGAGAATCTCATGTGACATTATAAAGGCCAGAAGTTCATCTATTCCAGACATGGTAACAAAACACATCAGGATAGGACTGTGAGCAGTTTGGGAGGGAGTCTGCTCCTCTCTTTCCTGTAATCCTCCATTTCAAAATTACCTAAAATGTTGTTGAAAATTCAGTTTTAAAATCAAGCTAATCTTGATCTTCTGTATAAGAATTCCTCTTTTTGGTAGCATAAAAGTTGATCTTGATGTCCTTAGGTGAAATCTATGTTCCTTGCAATACTGAACATGATGGTCCTTGCCCTGCAGGCTTCTGCTCTTCACACTAGCAGTGTCTGCGTGCTGTGAGCACTGAAATAATGGCAAATCATCTGGAAGCCCTCTGGAATCACTTTATCTTAAAAGGTCATATTTAAGAGGAAAAAAATGAAATCAACCAATCCATTTGTAACTTCATCTGGAAAGGGTTGGAATCCAATAGAGAACAGACTCACAAAGATACTTGTGCACTTCTCATTCTGGATGCTGATTTAGTGTGCCATGTTTATATCACTTTAACAGCCAACTGATGCCTAAAATCAAACTAAGCCATAGCAACAGCAGAGCAAACATCAAGGTAGGGATGATGTCTGAGCATGCTGATGGCTGGGAGAGGAGCCCGCGCTTCCCTTGAAGTTCCGACATCAAAGATGACGAATAACTCCCTTCTCCATGTTCCAGTTTCACACATCATCTGAGTATCCTTTGGCAGCAACAGTTGGCCCCAGCCTTGGAGCAGCAGCTGCTAAGTCCAGAGGCAGAGCTGTGATGCCTGTGGCATCAGATGTACTGGAAACCCTTCTAAACTGTATTTTGAAGTTTCAGCATTTGTGTGGACCTAATTATAAGATATTATTCCAGTCCCAGGCTGTGTGTCTGATTAGGCATGGTAGCACGGCTCACACCAGAGTGGAGCTGTTACTGGCTGCTCTTTAAGTAGAGGACGTGGCTGGCAGTGTGGGGTGACGTGACACGGGTTTAGTCTGTGACCATACCAGGAGACTGAACTGCAGCTCAGATGAGCTGTTCCTGGCTTCTCCTTGGATTTGTTGTGTGGCACTGGGCAAGTCACTTAACCTCCCTGTGCAAAAGTGGTCCCATATTAAAATGGTATTAACAGCACTTGCTTTAATGGCTCCTGGGTATTGGCATGTGTTGACTACTTTGAGATCTCTGTTGACTCATGAAAACGTGAACAAATGTGTATGTATATATTTTCTATATATTGCATCTATTATATACATGTATGTGTGTATATATATAAATATATACACTCGTACAGATCTACTGTATATATTTATGTCTGTGAATGCACATGCAGAAACTTTTGGTTATAACAGTATAATCTTGTACCACTGAGTCACCACATCTGAGGGTTATTTTAGAATTGTGAAGTGAGTTTCACTGATTCCAACTCTTGGCTTTCAGAAACCATGGTTAGTCTGTACCTGTACACACCTTCCTGGTCATTTTGGTGTGCTCCCTGCTGTTTTCTTTTGTGTTCTTTTGTGTTCTCTTGTGCACGTGCCTGTGCAGCAGATTCTCAGGGAGGTTGTGTCCAGCTCTATGGCTGGAGCTGCATTAAAAGTCTGGACATGACCATTTAATGTAGTTGTTCAGTGTAGCAAAAAAGCTAACATTTAACTCGTGCCTGAGGATGTTACTATTTAAAAATAAAGCATTTAACTTTAGCAGTGCCTTAAGAATGACTAGGACATTGAAGGCAGCCTTAGCTGTGGAAGACCCTAGGATTTAATATTGCAAAGTACAGGGGTCATGTGGTAAGTGACTGTTTGGAGACTCATGTGAGGCCTTGGAACAGTGGGATGAATTGTACGAGAGTTTATGCTGCTAAAATCTCTCATCATAATGGACAGGGCTCCCTGACATAACAGTTAGGTGTTCTTGGAGCAAGAGTGACACTGAAACCATGATAAAACCCTGGAGTACTTAAATATTGCCTTCAGAGGAACCAGGATGCCAGTAGATCACAGTAAAATTTGTTCATTGGATCCTTTAGATGTGAATCTTTGAAGCAATGTTGGATTTAGATGACCATTAAATTTCAGTGAAATTTTCAGCCTAACTGCTTCAGATGCTGTGGAAAACTTTAGTCTGATGCTTTAGCCATGTAAAGTTCAATGGCTTCACTTCTGTTACAGGTGTCAGTGAATAATAATAATAAAAAAATGGAGTGCAATGCTGAATCTAGGATTCTTCTTATACATTTATAAAATAAACCCTAATGGCTTTTTGGAGTGGTTATGGTGTAGTCTGTCAGTATATATTAAGATTACTATGATATCACATAGCCTTTATGATAAAAACATGCAAATTAACATAGAAGTCTGCAGAACTTTGCATATTTTCCTGTAATTTAACAGAAACAAGTCCAGACTTACAGAACCACGTGCACAGAAATTGTGTGTGCACGTTTTTGTGTGTGCATTTCCAACCTTAACTGAGAGAGTAGGAGAGAGGAACAGCTCACATGATTCAGATCTGCACTAAGGCCTGTGAGTTGTCATGCCAAATGAAACACAAGGCGACTTTTGATGGCCAAGTGAGCCATCAAAAAGGTTTTTTAATGGAAATGCTGTCACACTGTTAAGTAGAGTACTGCTGCCAGGCATCACATCAATAATGCAAACTTTGGAAGACAGTCTTGCAAACTAAATAGCCAAGAATTCAGAAGTATTTCTATAAAGAAAAAAAGTAAAAAGGTGATCACTGGGGGGGGAAGCCATCAAGTGAAATTTAATTTTGCATTCAGATTTATTATTGCTGTCTGTTCCTAGTGCTGAAATGCCTGTTTACTTGCAAAGGACAGTTTCTTTCCATAATGAATCATAGTAATACTTAAATTAAGCACAGTAAAAGAATGGTTAATGTCATAACACGCTGACAATTTAACCTGGCCAATATTTTTATTGCCTTGTACAATAAACCTAACAGAGCACAACTTGCTTTTTGACTGGTGGAAAATCGGTTATGAACCGCCAGGGAATGACCAATTTTTCAAATGCAGCCATTCAGTCACACTATAGCCACTAATACTTTTTTTTTTTTCTGTACACTATTGCTGTTATAATCTTTTGAGGATATTTTATCACGGCAATAACCTCCTCAAAATCAGTCTTTACTGCAGTTAATGACTGGACAGCTGGAGCATTAACTGGCCTTGGCTTTGCCTCTAGCCATTAACTAACAAACCAGTTGTTATCTGCAGGTAACAACCAATTTCTTGTAGAATTTTCTTGATAAAGTGTCTCACTGGATAAAAGTTGTGGGTTTTTCCCCCTTTCTTTCCTCAACTAAGATCTAGCAAGTGCAGGACAGTACACAGAGAAAGAATGGCAGAGAGGTAGCTCTCAATGAGAGTCTTGTGAAAGAAGTTAAATTATAAACCAAAATCCATAAAATGTTGATTGTTTACTCCTGCCAGAATTTTTGTAACATTAATAAATGATTGCTGTATTATATCTTGGTCACTTGGGTGCAGTGCATGGTCCTAAATTCAAGCGTGGACTCTGGGGGCTGTGACACCAGGTGCTGCAAGGGATGGTCCCCTGACTACATCATCACGTGGCAGAGCCTTCCAAGGGCAGAGGGAAGAGGCAGCTGCTGGTCATTTAGGCAGAGAGAGATGTAAGAACGTGCAAACTGCTCTTAAAGCACCTTTCATCTTTCAAGCAAATGCCGAACGAAGACACGAATTTAATTCTGTATATTTTATACTAATAAAGTGGGTATTATTTTTGAGGGCCATCATAAAATTTTAGCCTCTTTGCTTGCAGTTCAAAGTTATGAAATGTTAACCTCTGTTTTGTTGCACCATTATTTTAAAAGTAGGGTTAGCAGATTCAGATGAAATCAGTACATTACCGAGGGCTTTAAAGCAGAGATCCATGGCATCGTTAAACAGAAGCAGAATAAGTAAAATGTACCAATGAAACACCCATAAAAAGCCAAGCTCTATCATGCCATAAACAATGATGTTTTAAAACTCTTAATAGGCTTAATAACAGTTTATTATTTTACCTTAACCCTTTTAAATGCCTTGTTTTCTCCAGCTTTTATCTTGGTGGTACTGAGCTGTTAATACCACTTCTTAAATTTTCCCCTCTAGGTATATTTTCCATGAGGGAATATGAAGAAAGAGAAAATGCAGCCATGCATTTGCTTTTAAGAAACACAGGAGGCACTGTGCCCGAAAACCTTCCCTGGCTAGTCTGTGGAATACAGCAAATATCTTGGCATCTACGGCACTTACAGAGGATTCCTAAAGCCTTGAATGACAGGTTGGTGTTTCCCAGGGGTCAGGATTCTCCCCCAGTGTCTGAGTTTGCAGCCTCCCTCACAGCTCCCATCCACCCCCCACAGAAGGACCATGGCTTTCCCTCCCTGCACCATGGATTTTTGTGTGTTTCCACGTGATTGCACCGGAGTCTTTTTGCAAAACAGTTTATTGTCAACCAGAAAACAAAAAAAAAATAGCAACCACAGTTTCAAACCAGAGAGTCAGTTTCAAATTCTGTTACATTTTGAAATTATTTTAATCTGGGAAGGTTTGTGGGGGATTCTTGGTGGTAAGGGTTTGTCTTGCACTTGGAATCACTGTGTATTCTGTCCATATGCAAGCAGATCCCTTTCTTTTTGGTGTACATGTAGAACTGTCTCATGCTATCAGAGATTTCATTTGGACATTGATGTAAGAATAGGCCCTTTTTATTGCATGTGTACTAACCACCAATATTGGTTGTGATTCAAGCATTTCTAGCATTTGAAGTGATCCAATGATTTTGAAATAATTCTCAATTTCATATGTCTACTCATTTAATCTCTTTCAAATTACTGAAAATGTAAGGCATTCTAAACAGTCCTGATCATTCTTCACTGCTTTGGCCCCATAAAGCAAATCTTTTCCAAAGTTAAGCACTTAAAAATTTGAAGTACTCCAATAAATTTAAATTGGCATATTCTGTGCATATCAATTGAGAATTATTAGAGCATTAGTGCCTAGGAGTGATGGCTGAGGGCATGCAAACCAGTTCATACATTGATTTTTAATGACTTTTTATTGATTCTGTGCTTTTTAAACTTGATACCCTTAGGTTGCCTCTTACATAGAGTTAACAGGTTTGTGGTCATACACTAAGTTTGGAAGACACATCTTTTTCCTTTTACACTTTTTATTTTCTCCTTATGGCTTGATATTACAAATTGCTTAGATACAAATAGCAAATATACTTGATCTGTGGCTTTAAAAATGGTGATAGTGACTAACAGGATGTGGCTCCTCATGTTTCCCTGGTTTAGCTGCAGACCAGGTTTCTGTTCCAGCCTTTAAGGGTCTCTCCACCCCTCAGTGTGAGCGCTCAGTGCTCACCAGCAATGATGGATGCTCTAGGCCTGCCCTGGCAGGAGAAATAGGCTCCCTAGTAATTTTTAAATGTCAATCTTAATTTGTTGGACCAAGATATTGTAGGTGTCATACAGCACAAAGTGAAAATGTGCCTTATTACTTTTACACTTTGAAAATTATTCATTTGTATTACAAAATACCCAGATCTCTGCTCTTTATGTATTTCCATTGTGTGTATTAATACTTTGGCATTGAGCTATTTATCAGCACATTGTCGGTGCAACCTGCACTGGTGCTAACTGGGGCAAGCAGGTATCCTACTGGTGACTGCCCTTCTTTGGAGAAGGAGCCAGGCTGGGCATGGTGTACAGGCACAGAGGAAAGGCAGGGACACCATTTATGGCATGACTGGGCTGGCCTGGGCTGGCAGGCTGTGGGGGGCCAGAGTGGCAGCCTTGGGGACATGCCTTCCTGATGGATCGGGAAGGCTTGGGAAAAGCACCACTTTGAACCAGCTACACCACCACCCTTCCCTGAGTGTGAGATGTGCTTCTTCCAAAGTTTTCCTATGTGGGTCATAAAAGGACAAGTGGGAATATTTCTAATAGATTCAATTTTTGTGGGTTTTTCAGTGCTTCTCCCCTGCTGCTTGGGCTGTGTTGTGCGAGCTTTTTTGGGAGGCAGTGATTCCAGTCCCATTTCGCAGAGAACCAAATGCTCACGCTGCATTGCTGTGATGCTGTTGCTTGTAATTCCCTTGCTGAGGCTCCTTTCAGAAAGCCTGGTGACCATCAGACGCAGGTGTCCCTCTCTGCCCCCCCTCTGGCTGCGGTTAAGGCACGTAGCAGTCTGAGGAGACATTAATTGCTGTTAACTGCAATGGGCGCTTCTGTATTTGGGCTTTGTTTAGGGCAAATTCCTCTGCAATTGCATTGTTAGAAGCCACGGGGCTGTTAAAGTCGGAGTTATTAGGCCATGTGCTTTCTGTGTGTTGTCATAGTCGGAACAACACCAGTGTAAACGTCTGTGCTGGGCAGGGGAAGTGTTAAGTGAAGAATAAAAACAAGCCCAAATTCCCATTTGGAAACTGCATGCCTCAACAAATACCACTGTTTGTAGCAAGTTATTAGCTTCTTGGTTGTAATTCTGGTCCTTTTCTAAAGGGAGGTGGAAAAAAGCATGTAAAAGAGATTTTTGACACTTCACGGCGTATTGAATGAACAGCAGAAAGCTCCCCAGTCTGCCCGTTCCCATTTACAGTTTGGATGTGGCTGAGGTAACACTTCTTTCTCCTTTTTCACGTGATTCCCCGTGTCTCCCGGTGGCAGCACCCTTGACACCCCAAAATGCATGTGAATAACACACCTTCAGATGATAAATCTGAAATGTGCCTGCCAGCTGTGTCCGAGAGACCTTTAAGCAGCTTTTTTCTCCTCCCGGATGGGAAGGAGGTCTCCATTGTGGGCATTGTCAGGGCTCACTGGAGCTGCTCTTCCTCCCCAGGGTACCAAGGAGGTAAGGATAGCATGTCCCTGGGTGAGAGGCTGCTCCCCACACTGGGGGCTGGCAGGGGGTTGCTCCCCTGAAGGTACAACAAGAAAGTGGGAATTGCAGTTAAATGCCCTCTGGGAGGCTTAGGGGAGTGTTTGCTGGTAGAGTCAGCTGACCTGAATTTCCATGTCTGTGTCTGAACATCCTGAAGTTCACTTATTACACACCATCCACTGCACTGTTATTGCATGTGGCTGAGTTTTTAACAGCTTACAAATCTGCAGTGTCCGTTTTTCTCAGCCCAGCTACGTATGAGGGACCTGTAAGAAACATTTTGCTCCTTCTGAATGTACAGTCTTCACCTTCTTTTGTTTTTGCTTTGTGCCTTCCAGAATTAGAAGATTCAGAGTGAGAAATGTCATTTATATATTTATTTAGAAGCCAGCCTGAGCAACAGCACATTTACTAGCTTGGTTCATTTTTATGAATTTGATTCATTGCTTATTAAAGCCAATGGAAATCTTTCCATTGTTTTTAGCTGGTTCTGGCTCAGAACTTCTTGGTGCTTGACAATATTTAGTAGGAGCTGAAAGATTTGAACTTCTAAATCATGCTATATTATGGTCTTCTGCCATGCCTGTTTCTTAATTATATACATAATCCCAGTATCTCTTGCAGTGTGTTTCTGGCTGAGCAGTTTCTGTTCAGTTAAATTTTCACAAGTATGATGTTATGAAACAGTTAAGCAAAATATCATCAATATTATATTTGTCAAAAATGAGAAACTAAATATCGAGATCTGTGTTATCCATTCATTAGTTTATGGACACCGAGTCCTCTGAGGAATGTCACAAATTCCCTTGGTGTCTCTCAGTGCTAGAATTCAGCATTTGGATCTTTGATTTAATGGAAAGATACATTAAAAACTGATACAGTCAGACAGGTCCCAGTGGGATAAGCATCCATGCCGGCTTTTACGTCACAGTCACAGTTCTTTCAGTCAAGATTTGGCAGCAGATTATTTTATCCAAAAGTTGTTCTGGAATATGCCATGCACTTTTCACAAGCATGCAGTGGCTGTTCAAATGATAGCAGACCCACTATTTCAGCTTCCCCAGCACGGCTCTTACCTGTGTGTGCATCTGAGACGTTCTCGTGTGCCTGATCATCCCCCTCCCCACAGCCCTGGGCCGTGGCAGGTGGGCTTTGTGGGAGCCGATGTGTTCCAGAGCACTGGGAATTCCCACAGCTGCGAGACGCTGTGGAACCGTTTGCATTTTTAACAAAGTTCAGCGTGAGTGTGTTTTCTTCTTCTATATTGGCTTTCTAAAGGTATTCCAGTAGCTGTCATTTCCCCCAGGATTCTTTACTGAATCTGTGGATTTCAAGTTACTGTTATAACATATTACAGGACAATTAATTTGTAAGCACTGTAACCTGTCCTAGAAAGCAGATTCTGAGAGGAATAGTTTTATCCTTATAATTCAGTGTATCATGTAATGAAAACTAATCTATGTAGTTCAAATTCAGACATTAAAACAAGTTAAAAGGGTCAGTATATACAATAAATTTCCCTTTGCCAATTTACTCAGTTAATTTAGACATTGCCTTTTCAATTTAACTCATTAAAACTTTCTTGCCAAGTTTACTTATCTGTGTTAAGGGTACAATTAATATTATAATTTTTAATTAGCCACTTGGTTTTATCAGAGCCAAAGTGTTTCCTTAAGTGTGAATATCAAAATAGAGCCTATATTTTAAAGAAATTAGAGCACTTCAACTTCACTAATTCCTTAATAACACAAATATTTGTGTATCTTACTCCTTATAGTTTATGCATCAATAGTTGTGTTGTTTTGTTTTATTTTATAACCTTAGCATAATATAATACTGAAAGCTATATTTTGTACTACTTAATTCTGTACCACTCATTCTGATTTATGGCATCATTTTGTTTCCAGCTCACTCCTTATCTTCAAAAGGCTTGATCCAAAACTCATCAAATTCAGAGGGATAGATCCCAGTGGGCTTTGGATTAGTCTGGTAGGGTGAAATTGTGGACTTCACGAAGTTTGCATTACATGTGCAGATATGCAGGACTGAGATTACTTGATAGATTTCTAATTCAGCTTCTTCTATTTAGGAGCAAGTTCTTGAGAATCCTGGCCATGCACTTGAAATTTAAGAGACCATTTTAGTTGCATATATTCATCCATTTTCTTACTATGACATTTGAGAATACATTTATTTGCCAGTTTGATTTTATCATCATTATGGAGGGCTCATGTTTCTAATTTCTCCTACAGTCTCTTGAATTGTTAATGTTAACTCCTACTGAACCCAACCTTGTTTTCTGTCTGAGGGATGCCATTCTGAACTGGTGCTGATGCTGAGCTGTTAAAAATACTTTCTTCAGGAATTACAAGTCATCATAAAGGACAGCTCATCACAAAAGTATGGAAAAGCTTTAATGCAGAAGAAACCTGATAAATAATATCACAGTGCATTTATCGTATTATTTCTTAGTTATAGATGTATGGAGTGATAGATATAGAATTATGAAATTGATTTAAGTTCTTTAGTGAAGCAGAAGATGTTTTGTCATCTTGAGTGCTCTTGCTTTTCTTTTTCGCCTGACATTGTTAAATTGGAAAACCCTGGACATACCTTCCATTATATACCAGCTAGAACATTCCTGGCTTTGCCATTAACTTGATAATTCCTAGTATTCTGTCTGGTTATGTATAGAGACTGCTGCACACGAGATCCACTTTATTAAATAAATACAGAAGGAGTGTGTTAATATGAAATGATTGTAACAGATACTACTAGATAATCATGTATGCTATGAGCTACCTTAAAATGCATTTGTTACATATCACTGTGCTGCCTGATACATGGCTATTGTGCAGCTGATTAGCTGTGGTGAGAAATTACTCATTCCCTTGTATTAACTACACTGTTTAACTACACTGTTTCCACCAATCAGTATGAAGTATGCCAACTTTGTTTAGCCTGTGCACTTGTGCAATGATGAACAAGTAATGCATAAAACAAACCCTCCTACCTAATCAAACATTCCTCAGAGATTTGAAAACAGAAACAAAGGGTAAATCCATTCATAGACTATAATGGTAAAACAAAATAAAGTTTGACATATGTATATGGAAACTATGAGCACATGATATGAATATTTTTTTTAAACAACAACATGTTTGAATTATTAATAAATGCAAAAAATATGTTTTAACACAATATGGAACAATTGGAAGGATATATTTCTTTGGAATCAGAAGGATCAGGAAAGATCTGTATTGAATACAAACACCTTTTTTTTCCCCTCTTGCTTTCCATTTTAGCCTTTTCAAATGTCTGTCTCATCGTGAAACGCTGCCATGGTTGTAGTTGCGAGAAGTTTCCCTTTTTCATCCTTGAGCCTGCAGTACAATCTTCATTCTCTGAGTGTATAATAAATGAAGTTTGTTAACCCTCAGGGTGTGAAACCCATTTTTCTCTTCTTGTCC
The DNA here is from genome assembly GCA_038380795.1 of Pyrocephalus nanus. Taxonomy (NCBI): domain Eukaryota; kingdom Metazoa; phylum Chordata; class Aves; order Passeriformes; family Tyrannidae; genus Pyrocephalus; species Pyrocephalus nanus. The sequence continues at coordinate 6,180,148 of CM076273.1, read as the reverse complement.
TAGGGTGTTAGGTGTTGAGGACAGCTGATGAACAATTCTTTAGGGAAGACTGCAAAGCTATTGAGGAAAGGGCTTACATTTAATTTTGTCATATATCCTGGTTGCCAGGTTATTTGATTTTAAGATAATTAATGGATCTCTTTATGGGTGTATTCTTTCTTAGTCATCAAGAAAGCTCCAAATATTTGATAAGAGTGATTTTATTGAAGAGTAGTAAATATCGACAGAATGAGATACCAGAAAGTTCGTAGTTTTGGATTTTTTTTCCCCCTTATCTTTAGATTTGAACAAGCACAATGCTTGCAGATTTGAGGGGGGCTGTGATGAGAGACCACTGTAGGCATTTTCACTGGTGACTGCACACTAGTTAGGGACCTTCATTCTGCCCTTCTCTGCAATTCTTTTTGGCTTTAGTGGCTGCTGTGTGAACAGATAATGCACAGAATACTCATCAATGTAAATGCCATATATAAATGAAATCCTAAATTGAAACCATCACAAGCAAGTTGAAGTAAAGACAACAGAATCTTTATCATCAAGCCCTTAGAGGAAACAATGTGAGGGAACAACAATGCCGGCTTTAACTTTGAATTCCCAGTTGTGTGTTGGCCTGTACCCCAACTTTAATATTAATCAGGAGCTTTTCTGCATTTCATCTCCTCATTTGCAAAAAAATCTTTGCTGAAAGGTTATATAAAACTCATTATTTACCTGAGTGACCAGAAAGGCTCTCAAAGTGCCATTCCAAGCTCTCGGGTGAATGCTTATTTATAGTTTTTTAATAGGCATTCATTACCTGATGGATTGGAAAGACTCTTTTTGAACCAGTTCCTGTCTATTGGTTAAATACAGATTGATAACTTTTTCTTAAAAAGCTTATTATTAACCAGATAAGCTCATCACCTTTGGATTTCTAAAGTGATGATTAGTTTTAGCTTCCAAGGGTTTATTCAAGATTTTTACCTGTGTAACTTAAATTTTGCCCAGTGGGCCATATTCTGCAAATTAATTACAGTAGTGCAATGCTTGCAAACCTCCAACTGCAGCAGTAACACAAGCCTGTTTTCATAAAGACATACCTCAAACCCATATTGCTGCTCATATATTGGGTAGTCCAAGCACAGGGCATAGAGAAAGTAAAAGGGTGTAGCACATTTTAAAATTCCTGTGAGCTTGGTTGGAAACACATTGTTAGGCATATTTTGATGTCTAAAAAGACATAACAAGTCCTATTCACACCTCTGTGCAATTTGCACAGTCTTTGAGCTTCACTGATTTTTGCTTGGTGTATCATTCTGCTTTTGGGGATTTGCTTCTAGCTTAAATTACTGAGGAAACAGGAAAAAAAAAAAAAAAAAGAACAACAAAACCCCTTGCAGTTTTTACAAATGCAGTTTGGCAGTGTGGGCTTGGAAGCCCCATGCAAACTACCTCTATGGGTGGCTCACAGTGGCTCCCATTCTTTGTGAATTGAACTCTACCCCATCTCAGGCATCTCTCCCTTGTTAGTGCCATAGGCAACGCTTCCTTGGCATGACTCCAGCACACGGGCAACTCCAGCTCCTCACCCACCTCTGCAGCTGTTAGCACATCTGCAGGATTTCAGAGTGACAAGTCCTGGCTAAAGAGGTGTAAAAAAACATGGTCATACACGCCCAAGGGTTGTGATCCTTGAGGGCTCTTCCAGGGTGTAACTTATATCTTCAAATGACACCCCTAAACAGCATCACTCGGAGTTTAAATCCAACATAAGAATGACATGGACTGGTAAGAAAAAAGTGCCCTAAACTTGCAATGTTCCTGGAAAATGGATAAGTTGGTTGAATTCTCTGGAGCTTCCATATAATTCCTAAAATATTTGAAAATTTGAAGCCTTGCTTGGGTTTGTTATTGCTGTTTTGCAGGGCATGAGAATACCTGTCTTTGCTTCTATACATTTCACTTTCCACTTTTCCTTCCATCCTTTAAGTTGGAAATTTCTACACTTCTTTTTTTCCCCTCTTAGAGTAAATATATGTTGCTAGAAGAAGTGTTGAACACTCAGTGGGGAGAGCAGTCCCTTCTCAGCTGGTTAGATAGAGTAAGTTTTCAACCATCTGAGGACAACTCCTGCATTTTGTTACTTCTCAATTTTTTCAGAGATGGTTTACCTTCAAATGCCTGTAATTATGCAAAGATGCTTTGCACAAAATAAAAAAGGATGCAAGTTTCTTATGTAAAATTAACTAGTATCTGGGAAAAAAAACCTTTTGGTTAAGTGAGAAAATTGGAAATAAATACTCAAAGCCTTGAGGACCTTTGAGCTAACAGAAAGGAAATTATAAAGGTCATAGTGTTGGTGTTCTTTGACATCACCTTTACTATTGCAAAACTTTGGTGGAAGTGTCTATCTTAACTACTTAAAGTATTACTTTTTAGGAAGCCAGTTTTTCGTTTTGTTAAGAAGTCCTTAAAATTCTGTTTAAAATAATGTGAACAAAACCAATTATACTGTTTGCCTCCCTCTGCTGGCTGTGCAGACAGTGTTAGTTGGCTTCTTGTCCTGTGACCCCTTTATTGTAATCCAGTTTATAGAAGTGTTCATTTCAAGGTGGCATAGAAGAAGGTGAGTGAACAGCTATATATGAACAGAATTATGGAAACAGGAAATTTAGAAAGAAACAACAAGTCTTTATTTTTGAATATTTAAATTATTAGAAACAGATCTGTTATTAAAGAAGGTCCCATTAGCCTCTCCTGAACTCTGAATTCTTGAGTGGTTTAGGTGAGGACAGGAGAGTCATATGCAACTTCTTTGAAGAAAGGCCAGGTGCTGAGGTACAGCAACAATATTTTGGCAGGAAAATGGCAAATCAAATCCAACTGTCCAAGAGGAATGGATATGAGCAGAGCTGAACAAATCTTTGTGTATACACACATCACTCAGGTGCTTTGCATTACACAGAGAGCTCTCCATCAGTTTTCAGATGTTCTGCTCTGCACTCTGTATTGATGTATATTTTTCACATACATATCATAGCCAGCTCAGTCCTTTGTCCTGCTCCCAGAGCCTCTGTGGCTCTCCAGGGATATTGCCTAAATCACTTTCAAGGATCCAGTCTCCTGTGAGGATGTGAGATAGTCCTCTTTGTTTTATTAGCAATCTCAGAAAGCAACCCTGCAAAAGAACCTCTGGCACAGCACGGTGGAGCATCTCTAATGGCAAAACCAGGGAATAGAGCAGGCAGAGCAGTGACTCCTCCAGGAAATTATTTTTAATGCTCCTGGGCATCAGTTTTAGTAGGTCTTTTTGGTCTCATGTCTGCACCTGGACATCCAGAGTGACCCTCTCACGGGGCAGGTGCAGTGGTAGAGTTCATGGGCAAAATAGACAAAAAGAGAGGCGTGTGTTTTTCCTTACAGCTATTCGAGAAAATAAAAACATGGAGGGACAATTATTTTTTGGATTTGATAAAAACAACTCTTGGAATCAAAGCAACAACACTGGATGTCCAGTCCAGCTTTTCTTCTGGTATCGATATGATACAACCTGGGCCGTGCTGGGACTGTCGTGTCCCGTGGCTCAAGCCCCAGCTGCTCTGCACTGCCCTCCCACCACCTCTGCCTGGCTGTGGGACCCCTCTGTGGCTCTGTGTGCCCTGGCTTCCATGGGCATGGCCAGGCTGGAGACTGCAGAGATGGGGAAGATGGAAGAAAGCCCATGGGCTGCTACAGCTTGAATGAATAGCTGGTGCTTGTGGTAAGGGTACAAAACAAATCACTGGGCATAAATCATGGCTCTCCAGACAGACACAGCCATGGCAGTTCATAAGAGCTCTAGGCTTATTATTTAAAAAAGAGCCTGTTACGTGTCCCCTGGGAGGGTGTCCCTGGGGAGGGGTGGGAGTAGGAGGTGAGGGGCCACCCTGGCTGTGCCACCATGGTGTCCCTGTGCGCTGTGGGCAGGGCAGTGTGTTTCAGGATGGTGTGGGTGAGCTCTGTCATGTCCCTGGCCATCTTTCCTGGCTGCCAAGATCATGAGGCGCTGCTGCCAGGGACAGACAGCCCTGGCACTCCATGGCCAAGCCTGTACTGGGTAAGGGGAGGCACCATCTTTCAGTCTACTTCAAAACACAGTCTGTGCACTGGACCCCTGAGGAGAGACACCTTCACTCCATGAATCATGTGGGAAAACCTCCCCTGAAAATGGCTTGTGGTCTGCCAGGGATCTCATCCCATCCTCCCAAAATATCCCAAACTTTTTTCAGCCTCAGACACCAACCTGATGGAGACGAGGTGTTTCTGTCCAGACACTGGCACCCACCAGAGTGGCTGTGTATGAGTGGCTGTGTATACCACAGTTCAGTGAACAGCTAACACCTCTGCAGTGTCCACTGCTGGGGCCCCCACAGAGCATGAGGAATTCCCTGCCTGACAGCAGCCCACACGCAGAGCTCCCTGCCACAGGTAAGTGATGCACCTCACACACCACCCATGGTGTCGTGGCCTTAATTACTGTAATGTGGGGCTTAAGCTGTGAAACTGTAGCTTAAAAGCTAAGACAAACACTTCCAGCACATGCTTAAAATGTAGCTCTTTACTATCAATGTTAGTCTGAAAGTTTTCTGACAGCACAGTGGCTTAAGCATGGTGATGTGTGAGGTGATGGTGGAGGTGCTGGGAGGGCAGCTGTGTGCCATGAGGGAGGCATGGGCAGTGTGGGACACTGTACAAACAGCAGAGGAAAGGGAGAACTGGGATGGAACAAGGGATGTGCCAAAGCAGCTGGTGGGGAATATTGGTGTTCATCAACAAGGGAAAGCAGCCCAAGCTCTGGGGGAAGCCATGAGGTTATAACCATTAGAAGCCAAGGGTTTGCTGGGAACCTTGGGACCAGGATGGAAAGAACTGGGAAAAGTTTAAGGAAGTTGTTGAAAAGTGGTATATTGGTCAGAACAGTTGAGTAAGAAGAAATGCTTACCCGAAAAATTCTGGAGTCTTATCTAAGAGATAAGATCTCACCATCTCTTTTAAATAGCTCCTGGAGAGCTCTGACAGACTGAGAACAGGCTTAATGTGAATTTGCTACAAGAGCTAGGTCAGGGCTAGTGCACTTTAAAGTTGAAGTTCAGCTATTCTTTTGGATATTTTTCCCAGCACTTTCTCCTCTTGATCAATCATAATTCGTAGTGATTACAGCTGGAGAAGTAGACCTGCTATACCAAACCCACATAAATTTAAATGTTAACGTTTAAGTCGTGGAGCAGCAGTTGTCTCCTGATCTTCTACACACTGTGCTTGTACTGAGACTTACTGCAGCTTTTAGTCTTGCTCTTTTGGAGGATATCTGAGCCCCTGTTGTGCTGAATGGAAAATGGTCACAGAAGTATGTCCTGCATGGGTTTATAAATGCTGTGCCTTTATTCTGTAAGCAGAATTTGCTAGATTCCACTAGGTGGATCTATTGAGAACATTGTTCACTATTTAATGTAAAAAGTGTCTTTCACTTTAGGGGAAAAAAAAAAAAGAAATCTTTCTTTATTACCACTTTACTCAGCTTCTTATGTTCTGTAGAAACACAAAGGTGACCACTTTTGTCCACAGAAAGCTCTAAAGCCACGTATCAGTCTGTCACTCCATAATACCTTGAAGGACTTTCTCTCTTCACTCCAGTTTTGCCCTTATTTTGCAAAGGAAAAGGGTCAGTGCTGCCAGTACTGTGAGAGGGAGGTGCAGCTCCACAGTGACTCGACTTTAGATGCTGCTTCCATTGCACATCTTCCTGATGTGGGAAGATACATCCTATTTTGTACTCTCTTCAGGGTCCTTTCTTGGTGGCTGTGTTTTGATGAATTGTTGCAATGACTTTATCACAAGAAGTGGCCAACACAGGATCCTGGCCTTAGGATATGCTTTTAGTTGACACGTGGAAGTTGTCTGTGCTGTCAGGCTCAATGATAGATGAGTACTGCATTGAGGATATAGACATATCTCCTGAAAAAAGCCCATATTTTTTACAATTTCTGATTACCTCTACCCTGTGATGATGGCATATACAATTTTTGCTGATCAAATCTATAAAGAGATACTTATTTTGGTCATGGTCCCTGCAAAATAGCTTGTTCCCAAATGGGTTCTGCCTTTGGTTTGTGAAAGCTCAGATCTCTGAGTCCCTTTTCCAGGAAGCTTTCTTACAGTCTGTACAGCTGGGAAAACTTCCATCCACCTTGTCAGTTTGCTGAGGTTCTGCCCAGGAAAACCCCGTGTTTGCAACAGGCATTTTGAGCGGGTTTTCCCTTTTTCCTGTGCAAGTGTTTTATTTATGTCTTCTTGAACCATGCTTCAGCGACTTTCTTGCTGGATGACTTGTGTTTTCACTGGCTCAGACTGCCATGTAGATCGCACCACCTGTTCCAGAGTTTGCTGAAACATTCACTGCAAGTTTTTTGAAATTCCTTATTTAAAGTCACCACTATTGGATGATTTCTTTTATATGCCTTTCCTTATCAATATTAAAGACCTGATGTTCTGCTCTTCCTTGGAGAAGAGAGCCCCTCCTAAAGAAGCTTTCAATGGGCTTCTGCAGTCTTTGTTAAAAGAATGCCCAGTTGCTTATCACTTTTCTTTAGGAAGGAAATGCTGATCACACTTTTTAAGAACAAAGGCAGGATTATTCCTCAGTCCTTCCTTATAAAGCAAACAACTTATAAATATTTAAATATATAAAGCTAACGTTCTGGCCCACCCATTGTGTAAATTACTGTATGACCAGTTGTCTTTTGCTACTTTCCTGTGTAAAGCCTCATAAAATGTTCCTCCAACCTGGGCTTTTGTTGGACTCACCAAACTTGGGAGCTTTGGGATCTTCCCTGTTATCTATGTCTGTCTGAAATGAGATCTTCTGCAAGGCTGTCATTCCACAAAGGTAGAAATCATGAGAAAAGGTGATGTTGCCTGGCTAAAGAACTAAGCTTTCATTTCCTCTCTTCCTGCTTTTTGAATTTTGACAAGTCTGTGACTGATAGGTTCCCCTCCCTGCAAAGGTGCCCTCTATGCCCCAAAGACAGTGCAAGAGCCTTTCAGAGTAAGGCACAAAAGTACATCTCTTCTGCTCTTTCCCTCTCTCCTCTGTAGCATTTTTGCCTAGTGTATTCCTGCCTGCTCATGGAGGAGGTACAGAAGGGAATAAAATTTGGAGAGGTAGCTGAAGACAGTTGAGAGGATGTAAAGGCTTTGAGAAGACCTTTCCTTGGATGCAAGAAAAGAAGAAAGGAACAGCGTTGAAAATACAGGGAGGAATAGGAAGGAATACTGGAGGGAACTGGAGAAGTGTTGATGTTGTCTGGGAATATGATGAATTCTGAAAGAGGCTTGAGCAAAGTCTCCCTGAGCTCACAACTGAGACTTCTGTATCCCATCTAACCAGTATTCATTGCTTTGGTGTTGGAGCTCAATTTTATTGAGTCAAAAAAATTTGGAGGTCTCTTGGCTTTAGGATGTGCTCAGCTCATGGATCTGTGTTATCTCTTCATTATCCATTCTGGGAAGGCTTGGCCACCCCAGCCCAAATAATTATGTCTGTGAGGCCCTGGGGAAGAGAGTTTTGATCAGTCTTGTCAACAGCATCGTGCCCTGACAGCACCATTGCCTAAATGTAGTAGCCCACTCTTCTAGATTTTGAGAAGGCTTTGGTTGACATTTTCTTCCTGTAGAGTTGAGCTGGATGATCACCTGGACCATCCAACTGACTACAAAAAAGCAACAAAAAAATTGATAGGTGATTCACTGGTGCTGGACCACAGCTCTGCCCTCATCTCAGTGAGGGTTTAGTTCCTAATCCCAGGTTCCTGGGAGATGGTTCTTAATCTCTGTCCACTGGAAAGTTTCTGGAGGGAAATTCCTGTTCTCTCCAGAACAGAAAGAGGAGGAGAAATACTTTAATTTCTGCAAAGATCAGAGTCAAAGCCCTCATGTTCATGCTTGTTTTCACTCAGTCTGTTGTTTCTAAATGAGCATCATGCACTTACTCTAGAGGAAGAGGAAATCCCAGTTAGATGTCTTGAGCTCCTCTGCTGTCAGTTGCTGTTTCACCTATCTTTAGTCAATATTCTTATCTTTGACTCGGGAAAAAGAACCATGGGCTTTTCCTGAGCTCTCATTCTTCTGTAACTCTTTGTGCAGTGCTCTGAAATCTCCTGTCTGTCACTAATTCCAGGTGCTTGATTTGGCCCCTGCCTCTGAAATGCCATCTCCTCCTATGCGGTTTGTATTATGTAGCCCTAGGTCATGGAAATTGTAAGGTGAAATCTGATATTTTTAAAGAAAGGTATAGCTCATTCTTTTATGAGACTGCTAATAATGTTCAGCCTTGACAGGGTTAAAAGGCAACATCCATTTCCCCATTATCTTGTTTAAAAAGTGCCTTTTTTAAAGTCCATATGGCGACTTCCTTTCGACCTGCTTTCCCATCCTCGTCTCTTTGTCAGGGCTGTCACTTATAAAGAATCACTTGACTTACAATAACAAGTTCAAAAGAAGACAGAATATAATCAGTTGATCCACGAAGAATTGAAATAAAGAACACCCCCACTGCTCCAGTTATCATTCCCATAGAGATAGTGATATTATTGATGTGATTGCTATGCTAATTTCTATAGAAAAAACTTGTATTTTGGAATTTGTTCAAAGAGAATTTCAGACACATCAAATTGGAAAATGCAGAGTGAATTCCTAAACTTTTTCGTATAGGCATGGGAATCTTTTTTCTTTCTTTCTCTCTCTCCTTTTTTTTTTTTTTTTTTTTTTTTTAACATTGAATAGCTCTGAACAACTATTTATAAACTTCACTTCAAATATCAATTCCAAAAATGTCGCTAATTTTTCAGTTATTATAGAAAGTTAATTCACTGTAGTTCCAGAAAAAAAAAAAAAAGTCCTATTGTACCTTTAGGGTTATTAATATAACCCCCATAACCTGCAGAAGTGGGATTGGACCACAGACTCCAGAAACAGAGGCTAGGGATTATAAAAGATGGGCACATTTAAGTCCAGTGTTTAGGAAGAGCTAATTAATCTATACTCCTTCCTCTGCAATTCCATAGTCCCTCTGGGAATTGCCACAAACACAAACTTTTTTTTTTCTTCTCATGGACTCCTATTTTAACTAGAAGGTTTCAGCTTGTGATGTTATGCTTTTTATGTAGTAAACTGATTTAAAATGTATGCCAGTCATCTTCAGGGAACTCATTTCAGTCAAGATGAAACTAGTCTTACCTGAATCAATGTTTTAAGTGTCCCTGTGGCTCGGCATTTTGAATAATCAATCTGTCTCCATCGCTTCTTAATCATGCGCATCACAGTCTTTTTTATTTGTCAACCCTTTCGGATCCTGGCTTTTTGTTATTAACATGCCCCTAATGTCACATGCAAGCCTTTTCTTTAAAACAAGCTGCTCATTGGTGTATTTTGATACTTTTTATTATTACTAAATCTTTTTTCCCATAATTACACCACAATCATTATATAATCCCATAACAAAGAGTCTATTGAGGCACCATGCTTTTGTCAACTATGGGACACAGAATCCATAATTGCATTATTCAGCTTCCCCCCCCCCCCCTTCTGCTTTGTAGAAACACAACCTATTTCACCAGTCACATTTGCACCTTGTTTGCTTGGTTATATATTATTTACTAAATCGTTGCCCTGCGGATAAACCGTGTAAAGTTGCTTTAAAAAAGTTATTTGTTTGATAATTAAGTCCTGAAAACCCATCGTTTAATGATTATTCCGAACCCATAAGGCAGAGAACCTCCATGACGTTTTTCTCTAAGTTTAATTACCGTATGCTAATTTCCTTGCCTACTACGTGATTAATTAAAATCATATTTTCATAATCATTTGGCACTAGTATTGTTTTAGAATTATCATGATCCCCTAAATAGTGTATGTAAATAAAGTCGGCTCTAATGGAAAGAATCAAAATGCAACGCTGAGGACCTTTATGTGTTTGTATGCATGCGATTGGCAACATAACTGGCTTATTTACATTAAATACGCCACAAGGTTACAGTGCAGATCAACGTCACTTTATCGCTGATTACTTCTCTTAAACGCCGGAGCGGTGACTGATGCTCCGGTCCCCCTGTCCGCCAAGGTTTTCCCCGGGAGTTTTTTTTTTTTTCCCTCTTTTCTTTTTTTTTTTTTTTTTTTTTTTTTTTTTAGGAGAAACAGACTTTGCATAGTTTCGGGAGCAGGTAAGAAGGGCGCTTTGTGGAGCCCGGCGCTGCCCCCGGGGGCTCGGCGGGGCTGGCGGGGCGCGGGCAGGGGCGGCGGGGCGCGGGCGCGGGGGCTGCGCGGGGCGCGGGGGCTGCGCGGGGCGCGGGCAGCGGCGCTGGCCGGGGGGCTGCGGAGCGGCGCGGGCTCCTCGGGGTGTTTACACGCGCTCAAGGTCACGACCAAGCTGCGCCGTGTTAAATGGTTTCTTAGTTGCTAGACAGGGAGAAAAAATGGACGATCACAGACCATTCTTTGTAGATTATTATATCAAGGGTTCAGCTTTTGGCTCATCAAAGCTAAATGCCGCAAGACCTATCTAGTTGCTGTGAATTATGCCAAGACGACAATGGAGTGCTTTTTTAATGGTACAATGCATTTCACCTACCAGATAGGGGGAGTCCACGCTGAGAGATGGGGATGTCTTGTGATGTTGGGTGATCAGTATCAATGAAGGGGGTTATTCTGAAAAGAGACAGATTAAAATAAAGCGCTCTTTGCTCGGGATGTGCTGGAAGCAGTTGGGAGGGCTACCCGGAGCGGGCGGCCGCGGCAGCCCCGCGCCGCACTTTTCCCCCTCCGCACAAGAAAATGATCAAGTCAATCATGTGGACATGCTTCATTATTCATTGAACACAATCTTTTACAACGCTCCGTTTACGTGCGGGAGTTTCTTCTACGCTTTGCTTTAAATTTTAAGGTAAGAAAGACAAAGGTAAAAAGGGGGTTTTTGAGGATCCGGGAGGCTCCCGTGAGCCATCAAAGAGGCTCCAAAGTCAGTCCGGAGTATGTTTTTGTTTTTTATTTCTTTTTAATCATCGCAATGGGGCCTGCGTTTTCCACCGTGATTAAAAAAATACAGTATAATTAAATATCCATAGCAGTGACGTTTGCAAGCAGGGCTGTCAGGGGAAAAGCAGAAAATAATGAAAGGAGCGGAGAAGCCATTGAATGGCGCTATAGAACTTAGCCTGAAGAAAACCCTACGTTTTTCCTCTTTCTCTCTCGTTTCTTTTAAAACCGTTACTTTACAAAAAAGGAGCGGGCGGGCGAGGCGAGGCGAGGGGAGGCGAGTGCCGGCGGCGGCCGCGGCGCTGCCCGGGGGCCGCCCGCCGCCGGCCCCAGCCCGCACCGACCCTGCCCTTAACTTGCCCAGAAACTTTTTGTTTTAAAGGGTTGCTGCGGAGCAAACTTTGCTGAAGTGACTTTAAACGCGGGCCCCCCCCTTTCCTCCCTCCCTCCCCCCTTAGGATCCCGGCTAATCGTGGTGTAATTTGTAAACTCCCCCCCCCTCTTTTTTTTTTTTTTTTTTTTTTTTTAATCAAAGTTAGCTGATGCATACCATGTGTCAAACTTGTGAGATTCAAGTGCCTAAGAGACCTGCCATTTTGTGCTCTAATCGACCTCTTATGAATAGGAGCCGTGCATAATGCTGCGAGGAGCGTTGTGACATTCAAGTAGGCACTAAATGTCAGGCCAGGTCTCAGCCCTTTCGGGGGGGAGCGGAGCGCGCCCGGCGGCGCCGCGGGGAGCGGGGAGGCACCTGCCAGCCCGCCGCCGGGGCTTTTGTCAGCGCCCGGAGAAAGTAACAGGTTAAGGAGGAAACTTAAATGGCAATCCCCGGCGGGGATGGGGGGGGAAAGCATCACCTTCCCGGCGGCGCGCCGTGCGCGGAGGGCCGCGGGGGCGCCGCTGTCTGCGCGGGGCAGCGGCCCCGCTCCCGGCGCGGGGGCTCCGCGGGGCTGCGGGAGGCGGGGGGGGCATCGGGCCGGCGGCGGGATTAGCGGGCGGGGTGGAGGGGGGGTGAGGAAGGAGAGATTCTTTGATGCTGTGTAGGAAAGAATCCAGATTTTAATGCGCCCATCTGTTGCAGTTTTGCAAATAATTAATATATATGTGTGTGTGTGAGAGACGGAGAGAGAGGGGCTGGGGGGGGTGGGGGGGGTGGGGGGGGGGCGGTGAGCGCTGCCGCTTGTGTGTGTGAACTTCAACGCGAAAATAAAAAGGTCGCGAAGATTTACGCTGTTTATCGGAGGGGTCTGCGGCTCCCGTGGGGCGGCTCGCACGGGGCTCCATCCGAAAAGTTAGTTGCCGGCGTGCCCCGGCGCGGCGGCGGGGCCGGGGGCGCGGTGCGGGAGTGGGTGCGGGCTGCCCGGGGCGGGCAGGGAGGGCTCCGGCCGCCGCCTGCCTGCGCGGCGGGCATTGTTTCGGGGTGCGTGCGGCGGATGTGGCCGCGGCTGATACAGTGTCGAGGCGGGGACGTGATTTGTCAGATGGCTCCGTTCGCACTTGAGCCGGCGGTGCGGGGATGTGCGGTGCGGGGCTGTGCGGGGCAGGGGCGGGCGCGGCTGCCCGGCCGCCCGCGGCGGGAGCGCTCTGCGGGGCTGTGCATTCCCCCGCCGCCCCCCCCCCCCCCGTGCAGTTTAAAATAAATCCAACAGGGGCCGTGTTTGCTGAGCTGATGTGCCCGGCTGATACAGATAGCGGCGGCGAGCCGCCCCGCTTCTGTGGAAAAAGACTATTTTAAGTGTCATAATTAAGTTTAGAAGCCTTGTTTGGGCTCATTCACTGCTCGAAATAAAAAGGACTGGCTGCTTTTAGACCCTTTCTGAAGGGGTTGGCTAAGCGCCTCTGCACGTTCTCTTGGAGAAGAATGTTTTCTTTTCTAGTTTAATATTAGAAACTATATTTTTACTTGTTTAAACAGGATTTGATTATTCCTGTGGAGATTTTTTTTCTCTCCCCCCCTTCCTATCGCTCAAATCTTTGTTCATTGTTCATTGACTGTGGAAGGCTGCTTAAATGTACGGAGAGAGGGGGGAGGCCCCCTCGCTGGTTTGATGTTGAAATAGTAAACCTGAATGAGGAGGGTGGCTGGAAAAGTGGACATTGCAGCTTTAATTAACTTCAAGATGCTTCAGCGAGGACCAGAGCGTAGTAGTGACGTTGCCTCATAAATCTGTCCAGTACAGTGCGTTGCATTGAACTATTACAGTATCACCATCATATTGAATATTCACTACCTATCCGGGAGCAGATTTGCATAATTGGATCTTTTTTAAATGAAACTTGTTTGCAAAAAACCAAACAAAACCAAAAAAACAAAAGCCCAAGTGAAAACCGCGGCGATCTGCATGATTATAAAGGGTTCAAACATATCCGAAAAGTAAGTGACCTGCATAAGTACATCAATAGGTTAAGTGCAAATAAGATGAGAAGTGCTTCTGAAAGCTGTACATTCCCTATGTGGTCTCTTGGGTTATTTCTCAATAGCGGGATTTTTTTGTAGCCTCAGGGATTTTAGGTTTTCTGTCTGCTTTCATAACTTTTTCCCCTCACAGTTGTTATACAAGGTGAGGCTTTTGTACTGTGCCTGTGTACCTGTAGTGATATTTTTAAAGAAAATGGATTAGTAGTTTGTAATTCGTGCTGTTTGACTTGTATAATTACAGCTATTGTGGAAGGAAAATATGTATTGCTGTTATATTTCTGGTCATCAAATAGATCATCACTAAATGCTTCAGAATATTCAAAGATTGTTTGTGTATGTGTTTTGTACGCTTGAAAATCGACTTAGTTAACTAAGCTGTTACTTCTTAAATCAGAGAGGCAACTAGTTTTTTAATGTATGTGTAACCTCCCCCCCATTTGATGGAGAATGAAGATGACTGAAGTAATTCAAAATACCAGAAATTTTTAGAGTGAATTTGCAGCTTCTGTGTCAAACCCAACCCCTCCTAACTGAATATCTGGGTTACAATATTGCAGTTTTGGATCGGACAGGTTAAGAAGTATTTTGTAAAATCGGATGCTGGTGTTTCGGATGCTGCGAGGACGAAGTTGCGGAGCGGAGGCAGCTGAAAGCTGGAAGTTTCCTCCTGGGGAAGGGGAGCAGCGGTCGGTGGGGCGAGCCGAGCAGAAGTGCAAAGTGTGCGTGCAGCCCAAGCCTTGCCCCGGCTCTCCCCCCTCGCCGAAGGCTGCTTTAGTTATGATGTCATTCTGATAGTGGAGAGCAAATGTCTCCTGATTCTACCATTAAACGCCTGGCTGATTTGCCTGATAATGATAGCATTGACGTCCTGCTCCTTGACAAATGCAAGCCCTATGAGCCCTATGAATTAACTTTTTTCCCATAGCTGAGAGCCAGCTAGCTTTACGACTCATGAATGTAGCAGCACTTCTTTGACAGATTACTTTGAACCTCCTCGTTTCTGCAACAAAACCCCTTCTCTGAACACCACTTCTGCTAGGCTCCTAGCAGACCCCGGACAGTTTGGGCCTGATTTGCAGAGCTGCTGAGCATTCATCACTTCCACCGACTTCAGATGGAGTTGTGGGTGCTCAGCAGCTTTGAAAATCAGGCCCTGTGTTCAGTCAACAGATGATGCATTTTTTTGGCTTGTTTGTTTTTGGTTTTGTTTTGGTTTTTTTGTTACTGTTTTTTAAGTTAGCTAAAGAGGGCTCTATGATTTCTAGTCATTATAAAAATATTTGTAAATAGCTTGAGTTGTTTGTCCTAGCCTGTTCTGTTTTGCCTTTCTGCTATCCTTTTTAAAATTTTATTTTCAATTAATCTTCTAGTGGATGTGCTGTTAATCTTCGGAAGAAAAGAATCATAAATGAGTTGTTTAAAGTTTTCAGAATGTTGTGGAAGAAAAATGTTTCCAGTTTGGTACCAAGTGCTTAGAGAATCGATTGCTGTTTCAGAACGTGCACTAGAAGAGTCTCGGTACAGTTGCTAAACCCTGCGATTGGGTGCACTTTCTCATGTCTGCTCTGTCTTCAGATTTTGCTCGTGACTTTGAATTTCTATTCCTGCAGGTAAACGAGATTTAATACGATGGGGTTTTTGAAAGTGCCAGTGACTTAAACTTTGTTTTCATTTGCTGTTACGATGATGACAATTAACAACTGCACATGTAAGAAAGGTCAGGCTCTCTGTTACATGTGCAGGGAATGAACCTAAAATATTTGCAGGCTAAAGCTGTGTTTTGCAAATGAGTTCCTGAAGACACAAGTTGCTATGATGGAAACGCTGTCTTAAAACACTTTTAATAAATTGACTATGACTTTATCAATTGTAAGGAAGAAAAAGGATTTGTTCTGCGGGCTTTTTGACTTCTGAACATATTTGAGCTCTAATACTCAGCAAGTTATCTGGCACTGTCTTCACTGTAGACTTTTATATAATGAGGAGACTGATTGTCATATTTTTGTCCATGCCAGAGGCCAATAACCCAACCCATTCATTATCAGAAGAGAGTAGCCTGTAAGTTGCAACATCAGTACCACTGTTTTGCTTGCAGCAATGAAGAGAGTGCTGAGATCAGAAATTGTGATCTTCAGTACAGAACGCTGACACATTAGGTTGTTTACCCACCATGGAGCCTTAGGTGACCAAAGAGATTTGCATTCAAACACATGTAGAAAATCCACTAGTCCATTAAAATGGGATGTGCTTATTCCTTAGGAAACACAAGTTTCATCAAGTGTAGGAAAATCAGTAGAAGTAATTTTTCCAAATGTTGATTTTTTGCTTAAAGCTGACTTTGAATTGCACAGGTGTTTTTAGAGTGCCTTGACTTAAAAAAAAAAAAAAAAAAAAAGCATGGATTTATATGAACTTTATAAAAATGGAAACTAAAGCCATAAATAG
Source organism: Pyrocephalus nanus (assembly GCA_038380795.1). Lineage (NCBI taxonomy): Eukaryota > Metazoa > Chordata > Aves > Passeriformes > Tyrannidae > Pyrocephalus > Pyrocephalus nanus. The sequence goes on along the minus strand of CM076273.1, from coordinate 6,164,238 downwards.
ATTTATTTTTCTAGTTTGAATGTGGACAACTAAAGCTTTTTTAAAATCATCTGATTTAGTGTGTTTTAAAAGGATTTGCAAGTAAATTTATATTTTAATCTCTGAATTTCTCTCAGATACCTGAATAGATGTGTATCAGCTCTTTAAAATGCTAAAACCAGTATGATCTTGAAAAGCTATTTTTCTGTCCTCTCATTCACACCTTGCATTTCCAGAGTTGCAAGCAATTTGGATTCAGGGGAGGAGAACACAGATGAAAAAATAAAATACATATTCTTTCTTTTATAGAAACATGAATAAAGTTATTCTGGTAACTGTAGATGGAAATCCAAATTTCTCTAGTGAAGACACTCCGGGCACAGATGTTCGCAAAAGGGGAGAAAAGGATGAGCTACTGAAAGAAAATATGTAAAAGTAAAATAATTCTGATGTCTAATTGGATGATCTCAGGGTTATTGTACGGATGTGCAGTTCCAGATTCCAGTTGTGTGGCCGAATATGAAGTATGAACTTCCTATGACCAAGTCACTGATCAGAATCTGACCTTGGCTAGAAATAAGTGAAAATTGTAAAGATCCGATGGGTGTTTGTTGCTTAATGTGAAATAACCGAGTAGCGTCTGTCTGAATCTGAGTGGATCACAATAACTGCTATGACATTTTCACTCGTATTGGCAGGTTAAGTAATGAAGCCAAGCACTGAGTGAGAGATTTGAAGCATCTTTTCAGGGGCAGCAGAGATCCAGATCAGGAAAGAGGCAGGGAATAGGGTAGCGAGGGAGGATTTGGGTTGCTTCTGCCCAGCTGCACCAATGCTGTGACTGAATATGCTCCCAGAGGTAGGATTCTTCCAATATTCTGAATTTGGCACCTTTCCCTTATATTTAAATTTGCTCTGATTTTCAGGTGCATCTTACTAGATAACCAGATGCATCAAAAAGGCAAAAGAATTAGAGAGGAGTAATTATAATTAACCTGGTTGTCTGTGTTTTGTAAAAATTGTGAGACGGGGCCTTGAAAGTATTTTGAAGTCACTGCTTTCTACAGGTCTTAATCTAAATACTCCATGTGAGATTGTTTTCTAAAGAGATGGGTTCCTCAGGTCAAGTTGAACTATATTAAAGACAAACAATTTTGTTGTAATCTGACTGTCTTTTAAACACAGAAGAAGAAAACAGAACTAAAATAGCCCCAGCAGCCTCAGTATCGGATCTTTCCTCCATTGTGCTTTGCAGCGTTTGAGAGTCATATAACCAAAAGCAAAGTTAAGTAATTCCTTACAAGTATTTGTCATGTTGTGGAAAAAGCAGCACTGTCGATCCTGATGGACATTAACAGACAGATCTGCAGGTAGCAGTGCCTGATAATAATGGTGATGGCTTCACTCCCACAGTGTGGGACAAACAACAGAGCTGCCTCAAACCAGTGGCTGTTTTTTGATGCATTAGTGTTAAACTGTCCAGCTGTAGCATCTCGGACTTCCAGAGGGAGCAAGTGCTTGCCAGGAGGATGGGAGCTGGTAAAAATCAGGCAGGGGTAGCACAGTGCCAGGGAAAGGCTGCTTGGGAGAATTTGGCCCTGTCTCCGTTTTGTGAACAAGAAAAGCAAGGTCGGGGGTGGGGGGGGGAAAGAACAGTATGAGCTGACTTTCACCTCCATGACCCATGTGGGGATGCAGGGGCTGCCTGTGGCCCGAGCTCTGCCTTGGGGCAGTCCAGGATGTTCTGGGAGCCTTCCTTGACGTCAGGCTTACATGGGTCAGGGTATCATGGTGCAAAGGGGGTACATGACAGTCTTGATTCTTCCTTTAATAATGAGCTGGTTTCAGCCTTTATATGAATTTCGTTAGAGTTTTTTTTACGTTGCCTTTTTAATTTTTTTTTCCTATGTGATAAGCCCTATTAGAAACTTTGCCTCCTTTTTTATGCCTTTGGGATATTCTGCCACAGTCACTATGGTTCTTTGTGATGGGATGCCCTGTTGAGCTCCTCAATGCTACAAAGGGGTTGCTATCAAGTACCACAGTCTACTCAGTCACAACAGGGCTATGTGCAATGCTTCCTTCGTAGTCCTGGCCCCTGCTGATCTGGGAATTAGCCCTGGTAACCCATGTGATAGCACTGTGATGGTTGCCAGCCTGGCCTTACATTTATTTTTCTAAATGATAGCATATGGTATTAATGTTGTTTTATTTCACTCTCATAAGTTGGTCTCCATAGGTTTGTGCAGACCTTGTCACCATCAGTCTTGTCGCTGGAATACCAATGGTAGATACAGATAGGTCTCTTTAACCTAAAATTTAGAAAAAAACGCGGGTAAATAGGAAAATCAGGCAGAATAACTTAATGCAAAAGGCATATGGAATAAATTATCAGCAAGGAAAGGATAAATGAGTTCAAGGGAAGCCTAGGTTTGTTTCATGAGAAAGAGCATGTGAGAGCTAGGGTGAAGAAAGCAAGGAGGTGTAAAGTCAGGTTTTTATTAAGAAAGGCTAACATGGTGGGCTGGATGTTTATTTTCGAGCATTTCTTTTGATAGCTCTGCATGGTTACATTTTAGTTTTTCATATATGTTTCCTAACACTGGCTTTCTAGATCTACGTGTTGTTTCTTCAGTGGTCCATAGAAACAATGAAACATAGGGCAGTGCAACATTTTGGTTTTGATAACAGTTTTACTCAAAGGAGTGATGTGACAGTGAAGTGTTGTTCGAGTGATTTAGGGAAAAATCTTGCCTTTGGCATTACTTTATAATTGACAGGAGAAGTAGAAACTGCCTTCTACTACTGGCCAAGGATTTTTGATAGGTGTTTACCCTGGTTCAACCATATCAGTGCTGGAACAGTTTTGGGGAAAAAAAAAAAAAAAAAAGCAGACATTAATTTTCTTTTATTTCTCAAGGGTTTGCATGAATATTAGAGATTCCAGTCCATACAAAGACTTCTGAGTTTTTTGAATGTTGAGGGTTGACTCTATGTTGGAAAGCAGCACTGGTTTTGAAACCGGTGCTCCAAGTAGCTTTTGCATTTGTTTTGTTGGAATATATCATGCATTTTTGTAGAAAATTATGAATCTTTCTTCTCAGAGGAAAGTGTATAAAGTTTAGCAAAATTTTTGTTGATTTTGATGAGATTTCTATGATCCAGTTCTGCTTCTGCTGATTTGGGTAGGACTGAGTCAGTAGTTAAAACTGCCTTACCTGGTGAATCTCATGTGATTCCTAGTTCCACTGTAAGTACAGTGTGCAACTCCACTGTCTCCTGATTAAACTTCGTCTCATTTCATTATTTCAAGTACAAAAAGGAATCCAACCTTTTGAGTTAAAAAATTGTAAAGATTATAGGCTACCTAAAACAGAAACATGCAATAAAATGACTATATATTACTTTTTTTAGGTAACTGCTCTTCATTGATTCACTGAGATTTTGCCATATGAGTGTAATTCCTCTCAGGGCTAATAAAATAACTAGTAGAAGTTAACGCAGTATCCTTATTAGTACTGTAATACAAACCAAAAAACTGTCCTGTTTTAACTACTCCCTTCTTTGAATTTTGCCATAAAATTTCTCTTAAAATAGCTCAGATATTTAAAAATATTCTTGACTGTTTTAAAGATCAAATGTTCAATCATTTTTTTTTTTAAAAACACAAAGCTATATGCATGTGTCTGCAATAAATAGGCATGCAACGAGATAAATGAGCAATAGGAAATCCACAGCCACTTCTGGATTAGAATTTCAATCTTTTGCCTGTTTGGTGGTATCTTTGGCATGCTAAGGGCTTTCCAAATATAGAAGTATAGTTTCTGGCCAGAACTAGCTGCCATTTTCTTATTGCAGTTGAAAAATGCCAGTTCATTAGTTTGCATCAACATGCTGCATCTTTGAAGGATTTCTCAGGTCCACAATTGAATTTCTGCTCAAAATGAAAGAGTTGCATCTCTGCACTTCATTATGGACTGGTGATTATGGAATGCACCTGGGTCACTGGAGAGCTGAATTCAGATCGTTCCTCTCTATCTGATTTGAATCAGCTTCTTCAAATCAAGTTTCTCACATCCCAGGTGAGTGCTCTGTAAACACACTTTGGCTATTCTTTTCAAGTTCCTGCTTCAGGCTATTCCAATTTAAATAATCAGTTAATTATTCAGTGGGTCAGAAGAGAACCTACTCTTGGCTGGGGTGCTCCAGTGTGATGTGAGAGACTGGGTCTGACTGGTTTCTGTTGCAGAGTCTTGCAGCCTGCATTCCTGGTAAGAACATTCATGTTCTTTGTGCTGTTTTGTTGGCTCTTCCTTTTGAAAAGTTGCAGAAGGTATCAGGTTAATCCCAGAGGAGAATAAAAGGAAATTCTAAAACCTTCAAAGTATCTGTGATATGGAAAAACTGTTTCTTACTCAGCTCCCTCCCTTTCTCATAAAGTTCACAATCCAGCTATTATAAAAGTCAGTTGATGATGAGGTGCATCTTTATAATCCAAATAATTTTCATCTTGAAATGGAGTTTTGTTGCCATTATTTTGTTCAGTGGATTTAATGTTTGTACAGAACCAATTAAATGATTCTTACATGCCCCTGAGCATCGATTGTGTAGCTGCAGGAGATGCAATGGGTGCAGTGTTAACCCTTTCTACTGTTAGTGCCATGGGCCTGTGCAGAGGTGGAACTTGCTGTGGGTGGCACCCTGTCTGTAGCAATGAGAGGTGGAAGGAAAGGCCATGCAAATGCCTGAGTTTTGCAAGGGATAATGTGCTGTTAGTGTTCCTTCTCTCAGGAAGAACCTCATGGGAGATGTGGAAGACCTGTGAAACCGGGGGGTTTCTCTGTCAGGATGTCTTATAAAAAGGAGAGAAACATCTTAATCAGTAGAAGGGGAATCCGCAGAGGGAGGAAGCCCCTATTTCCTTAGAGATAGAAATACTCATTTTGATAGCTTCTGTTTCCTCTGTCTTTCATTCTTAACTTCTCTGGCAGCACAACTCTGGCAGAACCCATGCTGTATTGGTTGGTTCCCCTTCTGGCTGCTCTGCAACAGTGATGGATGGGAGCCAAGGGAATAAATATAGCTCTGAGTTCCAGTAGTAACCCCCTGCCAGACTTCTACACAGAAACCTGGGAGGTCACAGGGGGAGAGGGAATGGGTGATAGAGAGTTTGGGCAGGCTTGGATCTGACTTCTCCAGCAGGGAGAGCATTTCTCTGGTCCCCAGCGAAGGGGAAAGGTGCCACATGAATCCACTTTGTGCCTTTTTTTTCTGTGCAGAACCGAAGGGATCTGTAGATCTGTTTTAAAAGCATTACCATTGGCTGTGCAGTTTCCATGTGAGTTTATTAAATGTGAGCATTTTTCATATATAAAAATAACTTCACCATTTTGTTATTTCCTTTTACGTATTTCACTCCGGTTGGAAAAATGAAATCAATCTAGTCAGCTTTTCATCAGTTTCTCTTTGGCTGTCATGCAGTTGCACAATGCTGCAGTGCTTGGCTGGCAAAAATGTTTACAACGAAAAATTGTTTTCAATGGGATTAAAAAAAGAATCATGGAAACATTTTTATTGGTCTTCAATTTTTGTGCAACTTTGATTTTTACAAGACCTAAACTACATCAATGGTGCTGCTGTAATTTGATCTTAAAAATCATACTGTATTTTTATCTATACTTGCAAGATATACACAAGATACTGCTACTACCCTGTTACACAGTACAAAAAATTCTAGCCTGAATATTTCTTAGTAGCTGCTTCAAAGCCTATGGAAATCATGAGCTCCTTGCAGTTGACTCTCAAAGGTTTTAGGTCAGACCTTTAACCTGTGTGTAAATACCTGTTGTAAGTCGGGTTTAACAGTCTTAATCATTTAGAACTGGTCTGAATTGATCTCTGATCTAGTAATGCTGTGAGATTCCTACAGCTGAGATGAATCTGGGGATATGCCTGCAACCCTTCAATACTGCTGCTGACACCTATAGGGACCTTACACAAGAAGAATGTGAAAAATGAGATCCTTCGTGGGTTAATCGTAATAAAATCCTAGGAGTAAAAAATTGGCTGACAGTTACCCTTTGCATCAAAACTCTTAAATTCTTTTAAAAAAGGTGCTGGTGATAAGTGTTGAGTTAGTTTGGATTTTAATTTATTTTGCTTTACAGTTTAAGTGGCAAAAGGCTCTTCTGGGGATGGCCTTAATTTGTGGCTATTGACAACTGCTTTATAAATGTATGGGCTCAGGCAGTCTGAGGAGGCATTGCACCTCTCCAGGGGCTTCTGCCACTAATAACAGAGGGGTGTTAGACAAGCACCCTGAGCTTACCTCCCTCTCTCTTTCTTACACTGCCTGACTTTCTACCTTCATCCACTCTCCCTCAGTAGCCCTCATGAACCTATCAGGTAAATGAGAAATGGGGACCCTTGGGTACCCTCCGAAAAGTTGAAAGCCTTTCTCTTAGAGAAATTTTCATAGGGCCCCAGCTTGCAGGTACTTTTGCAGTGTTTCTAAGATCAACATTTAACACCAAATCCACTAACTGAGGACCTTAATGAATGTTGTAATGACCAGGTCTGTTGTTGTCACTGATTCAGTATCTTGTTTTCAGGTGTGAGCTGGCTGAGTCAAATTTAGTTTGCTTCCAGCTGAAATCACTGTCACACAAGCAAAAACCCAAACCAGAACAACAACAAAAAAATCAGCACATCCCCCTCCCTGCTTTATAAATATGATATTCCATCCTCTTTCAAACACGAACTGTTGATTGGCTACTTCACACATCATGACACTAAATCACTGACTTCAGACTGTTAACCTTTTGCTTACTGAGTACAACTTCTGCAGTGAACTCACATCCACTATTGTTAGTCATAACTTGCATTTGATGAGATAACTTCTATCGGGGAAAGAAATAAATTATCATGCAGGCCTTTTTTTTGTGACATCGGGAAAGGTATTGAAATTTGTGATTTACATTTTTAATAAAAACAGATGGATTTGAAAATGGTTTACACACTTATATTTTGTAATGTACCACAGTTTTCATTCTGTGCTCTGTAGTTGGTATTAAGATCTAAAGTAGATTTGATGCCTCTGTAAAAACAGTTTAGCTAGTCCATGTTCTTCAACTGCATGACACTTGTTCATGTACCTTTTTCAGAAGACATTGATGTTTTTAAACAGATGAGGACTGTTTTTCTGGGTGTTCTTTGCTTTGACAAGGTTTTCTGTTGGGAGATTAGGCTTTTGAAGATATGTTTCATATATTTGAATAGAATAAAATACTACCTATCTGAGCAAAAGACCCTCTTTTTAAAATTTTGTTTGTTTGTTTTGGTTTCACAAATACATATAAGTCTTCAGACAGTTGTTATTATTGCTTGTTGTTATGACACAATATATATATCTTTTGCTAATTGTATTTTTTCATTGATTTTAATTGTTATGGAGCAAATGTTTTGTTGTTTAAAAACTACTATGATACAATTTTCTCATTTCTGATTTGTTAATGAAAATACCCTTGAATACCCCATTTTATAACATGCCAATAATCTCTCCACCTTTCTCTCTGATGCTGGTGGAGAACATGGCAGAGTAAACCAAAGATAAGTTAAGGAGAAATACTGCTTTCAGTATGCTTTCAACTACATGGATGTGTAGCAGAGAAGGATCTCTGGGATCAGGGTCACTCTGTGGGTTTGCCACAGCGTCAGGAGGAACAAGGCTGGCAGATAAAGCAAGGAGGAGTATTACACGTCTTTTCAAAGTGTTTTTGAAGACAACTTTTCCTCCTTTCATAATTTCTTCTTATTTGAAACGGGAAATGTAAACAGTAAAGGGGGCAGGGAAGTGTCTTGAACTCTTTCCATTCTCTGTTCAGAGGTGTGTGTGTTTTTTTCACAGAATTATTCAGAAAGCATCTGTGAAAAATGGAAGTTTATCTTGTTAAAGCAAAAGTTCTGCTGGACTTGGAAGCCACTTGTACCTTGTTCTGCGTCCTGGGTGCTTCCCATGTGTCTCCCTGCTGAGTGTAGAATTTAGTCCCCTCCAGTCACTTCCATTTAGGATTTGCCCCCTGTTGAGATCAGTATTTAGTACTAGGGCGGCTTTTATATGTTGAGTAAGGATCATTTGTTTCTACAGATATAAGAGGACTTAACAGCAGTGTACAATCAATATAGAAAAGCCTACTAAGATAATTTGTATTTAAATGTGAGCACTATTAATTCTAAACAGTCTTCAGCCCTTATTTTGTCCAATCATTGCTGGACATCTAGGTGAAGAAGGCTCTTCTAACTTATTAGTTTATTATCAATGATATTGCCAACACTTGAACTCTTCAAATAGGGAACACAGTTCCCTATTATGCTATTAAGGTTTGCAGCTTTCTGATTAAAGTCCATACAGAAATACCTACTGCCTTAGCCCAGTCACCCCATCCTTCTGTGAGCAGGTTAATGTAGAGTTACAAGTGTACAAGGAGAATGTAAATAATGGTTCCTGAATAATGATTTAGTATTTTTAAGGATTCTTGCACGTCTGTCTTATGATTGCATGATATGAAGGCACCTATAGAAGAATAAATGTTTGTCTTTGAGAAAGTGATATGACAAGAATAAGAACTTTAAAATGTTCTCATCATTTTATTATGTTCAACACTTCCTTTACCTTGATTTACGTGTTTAAATTTTCTAAGGAAAGCTGTATCATAACAAGTTTCTATAGCTTATGGGAATTCCATCGTGTTTGTGGGGAGGATTGTATGTTCCTTCAGCTGTGAATAATTTGTGCTTCTTTAGAATTTGTTTCATGAGCCCTCTTTCGGATTGATAAACAACGTGTTCACCTACATGTAAAGACTGTCAGTTAAAGCTGTTCAGTGCAAAACCTTACTGGTACCGTGTTATGAATCCTCCTGTACTGCTTCAGTTGATCTTAGACTGAGCATTTCTGTGGTACTATTTGATCCTGACTTAGTGTGGAAGCAGTGGTATTGACACGTGTGCTTAGTTGTTTTGCTAAAACTGGATATGAAGTGTTAAATCATGTACTTAAGTTTGTGCTGAATGGGGTCCTCTGAAGGTAGGAGAAGCTAAAGAAGTGAAAAATTCAGGTCACACTCCTCTTACTGTATGAGTTAGGTGTTACAGTGTTTTGAAAACCTGTAATAAGGCATATTACCTTTTTTATAATTTTTTTTTTTTTGGTCACTGTTGCTCCCATAAATAATCTATAATTTAAAAAGTCATGTGTGGTCTCATAATTGTTTTTTACATTAGCTGGAATAGTAGTTCTTTTAAAAATGTGGTTCAAAGGAAGAGTTGCTTTTCAAACTCCAGAATAGCTGTGGTCTTGAATTACGTTTAGAAAAAGATGTATTAAATATAAACAAATACAGGGCTCATGTAAACATTAATTAGGCTCACATAGCAGGACCTTGCTTTTCTGTGAAGAGCAGGAAAGCTCTTTTCATTTTCTCATTCTTTCCACCAAGGCTTGTCTGGCCCCATTCTACCATCACCTTTCCACAGCAGAACCAATTCAGACATCCCAAATGACGGGACCGTGGCCTTTGCCCATGACCACTCTTGGCTCTGGAGCTACTGGGGTGGGTCTCTGAAGCAGGTCCTGTGAGGGTGGCTTGGCTGGGTCCTTACTGGATACAGACGAGGAAGGCAGAGAATTCCAAGGAGTTTCATATGACCACACACAAGTGCTGAAGACAGAAAATATGAGTACTGAGTGACCAGGATGTAGGCAGGAGCTGGAGTACTACTGCTCACTCACACGTGGGTAAGGTGGAACATCAGGGACAGAGGGGCTGCAGACAATGGGAGCTCCAACTTGGAGGTCCTACTGAGGAAGAAGAAAGGGAAGAAGAGATGTGAAAAAAGCCTTTTATTGTGTCCCAGGAGAATCCTATCCTCTGTGCATTCAGATCAGAGCAGCCCACAGCCATATAAAATAGCTCTTACACACTCACCGGTTGTTCTGAACTAATATTTGCTATTTTAATTTTCTTTGCAGACCTTGATATCAAAGTCACTGCTCTTTCCCTTCTCATTGGAACTCCTGATAAAATAAGAGATCTGTACCAAATATTGAAGAATTAAGTCTAACAGAATGAAAAATTAACATGCTAAATATCTTAAGTAATGATATAAACAAGGTGCTGTGTCATTCTGTTTGTCCAAGGCTGAGCCCTCTTTTGTTCAAAATCTGATTATGTTCTTCATCTCTCTAATGGCACTATTAGAAAATTCATATTGGAAGCCAGGACCTTATTTGTGATGCTGCTTCTCCTTTGGGGCTGATATTGAAGCACAGACACAGTATAAAACTTCAGAAAGAAGGCAAATATCAGATAGTTTTAGCCCAGGATTAGCAGTTAGGACTCTTGAGTGTCATCTGAACATTGATTATTTGTCAGGTAATGCAATTACATTTAATGGAGGGCACTGCTCAGGAGCTGCACAGTTTAGCTAGCACGTTTGGGTTTTATGCACTATACCATGTTCTCAGTCACAGTGGAAACATGAGTGACATTTGACACTCGGTTGTGGTAATACTTTTCCAAAGCAGCTGCATAGCACAACACTGACAAAACCCATGAAATGCCTGTTCTGTGCTCCTTGCTACCAACTCTTGTTTCTGCTCTCGCTGAGAGGCGGAGGCTGCAGAGGAGAGCGGTGTTGGAGGACGGTGTCACACGTTGTGTGCCTGTCAGTGAGCTCAGACACTTGCTATTGACTGTGACATGCCACTTACATGAAGCCATGCAGTGCTACTGCAGCTTGGGGCTCAGCATAGGTTATGCAACAAATTGCAGCCCGCTTTCATCTGTGTGACAGACCCACCAAGAGATGCTAGAATTTGAGCGAGCCTCCAGATTTCAGGGTTTCTGACTCCCATTAAAAAAAAAAAAGGAAGAAAAGAAAGATGTGCTTGAGATTGTTTGAAATAAAACAGAGAAGAATCGTGTCCCTGTCCTCATGTGAACCCTGATAGTAACAGGGAGGACTAGACCGTCTTATTATTGAAGTGCATAAGAAGTGATTAAGTAAAATTCTTGCCTCTGTTTTCCCTATTGGCTTTGCAGTATAACAAGAAATCTTGGCTCCATTGAATCATGGGGACTTTTACGATTGAGTTCACTGGAACGAAGATTTCCTCTTCAGAATAATTGTCAGCTTTTCTCCTCCTGTGGACAGGGTGCTGATTCATGCTCCTCATGGATGTAGCATCAGTCATTGCACTGATCCTGAGAAGACTCTCCCAACTCTAAAAGCTTAAGGCTGGTGGACTGACATGCATTTTGTTTCAGTGGCAACACCTGTGACACTCTGTATCAGAAAAATGCCCCTGAATTTCAGGTGATCAGGAAAGCCTTAGAACAGCCTCTGATGCTCTTAGGAAGACCTGATGTCAGTTCTGGCTTGACCATACCGGGATTTGAGCAGAGTCCTTCAGGTTGTCACCTGCAAATAGAACAGCTCCTGTTCTCTTCACAGTAGCAGACAGAGCAGCCACACTGACTCAAGGCTTTGCTGTCACAGTGATAGCCATAATATAAATGCTTTATCACACAGAAATGAAAACTTGATTAAGTATCTGAACTTGGTTTGTTCATGACAAGGCAATATTTAGCTCAAGCTTATTTCAGACTTTAAATACCAAAGGGATAGCCTTGACTTCAGTAACACTGAAATCTCCAAAACTGCATTTGCATGTTCCATCCTGAAAGGGGCTTCTGAGACTGTGACTCAGTTTCCACTGCCAAGAGTTGAGGTGTTCCAAGAAAGGCTACCTTAGGGAATTTAAGGTCTATAGCTGAACTTTTCCTTTTATTTAAACAAACACATCCAAATCCTGAGGAGTTCAGTTGAAGCTGAGCTTCCAGAACTGTCCTGAGTTTCAGTTGGAAATATGCAGAGGCTTTCAGCTGGTAACTGGGTTTTGAATCTGAGCAGTACTAGTTTGAATGTTATTGATTGTATAACCACAAATAACAGATTTGAGTAGAAACCAAGAGGGGAGATGAAAGTCCTAACACAGCTTCTCTCCTGCATGCCTCAGAAATCTGAGAGTTCTGCCTTGTCCCATCTGTACCACTGAAAGAAATGTTTCCCTTTTAACAGGAAATTAAACAGCATGGACAAGTTAAAGGAATAAAATCTACAAAATGCGGTTGTGTATTTATGTGTGTAAGTTCTCAGAGAATTTTCGTAATTCTGTGTACAGTTTTGAAACCCTGAGAAGTATGTCCAGCAGTGGCAAAGCATGTGGATGAACACTGCTGTGGTGCATGCAGATAATTCATGTTTTCATAGGACTTGATAGTCAGCATGGGAGTAATCTCAGACTTGGCTAATGAAAGTGGCTGCACCTGGTTGAGATCCTGCTGGAAGCTTTACTCTGTCAAAGATACTTATGTCTGGGTGCTTCCTACTTTATAAACCTCATCCCTTTCTTGTGCCCTTAGGCTTAGTTGTGTTAAGGAACTGAAAAACTTGAGATCATTGCTGTTTTGGCAAAAGCTGGCTGTGCATAAATATGAATATCTCTGAAGGCTGCTCTTGCATGCAAACTTATTTGGTTATTTGAAAATGTTTTTGAATCTGATAGCTGAATCATTGCTGAATCATTAAGCTGTAGCTTATGTTCTGTATAGGTTTTATAGATAACAGTATGGTTTTACATTTTTCTTTTTAATTCTGCCTGCATTCAGCTGGAGGCTACCATATTGACAGATAAGTTGAGTCTTGATTCTGTGAATGAAAGTTGCCCTTTTGTAAAGAGGTTCTAAAATCCCGTTTCATCATTTTGACCTGGTGGAGCACCATGCACCTTGTACAAATGAAAACGTGCTGTCCTCAGCCATCAGTGCAGTATGCTGAGAAATGAACATATTAAGGCAATTTGAGTGTTGAACATTCTTTAATTCAACACATCATTTGGTTTCAAAATAGTTAAATAAAGTGTATTTAAATAATTGTAAACATTCCAAATAGTCATCCAAAACAAATTGTACTTTGCATAATCATAATTTAGGAACAAAATGTTGCAATATGAATCAAGGAAGAGTGAAAAAAGAAATTGTTAAATGAAGAAAGTATGCTTAAATTCGTTGACATATTTATCCTTGTAGATATTTGACAACATTTTGGTGATTACTTAAGATACTGTGCAAAATTTCAGAACAGTGTACATTAAAAATGCTTAATATCTTTTTATTGCTCCATCCCTTTGAATATTTATTTTCTGAAACTTGAAAGCTGCGTGTGGTATGACTTTTGCAGTGCAAAAGGCTTTTCATTCCATAAAGTGCCTAGAAATTTGTTATGTGATCAGTTATATAAATAGGCTTATTGTTTAGAATGTGTCTAAAACGCAGTCTGTCCTTTAGCCATTTTTTTCTCTTATTAAATTTTTAAAGGCGCATATTTCAAAACCAAACAAACCAATTCCAAAGGGGTCTAATTTTCTTCTGTTTCTCCCAAAATGTACAGTATGTTCTAACAATTTAGGCTCCAGTTTGGCTAGTGGGTAGTCTTTCATTAGGAGGCACACTGTAGCAAAACATGTATTTTTTTTGTTACGAAATAGCGAATGATATAATAATTGTAAAGGGCATCTACAGCGTAATGACAGTTATGTGTTTTTGAAAGGAAAATGCAAACAATAGGTAGAAGAAACTAAAATCAATAAAAGGACATTGTATGAATATATCTGGTCCATTAGTTACAGGGAAATCTATTCTGTTCAATCTGAAATCACATTCAGCTTATGAGGTGGATAAATAAAAACGTTAGGTCCCAGTTATGTAGTCCTTTCTCCTTTTGAGCTTAATGGCAACTTTGGATGAAATGGGACATCAGGATTAAAGCCCAAATTAATCATTGTGCAGCATGATTTTCATCACCTTCACTTCCAGATAGGTAATTTCCACCAAGTAAAATCATTGAGGACTGTTTTCATTGTATGCTTAGCTGCAGTTCCTGTGTTACAGAGGGGAAGAAAACAATCATGAGCATTCTTCAGTTATGGAATGGTAATGCATGTGCACCTCTTAAGTTTTATACCTAAAAAAGTGTGCTGAAGTTTGCTTATTTAACTTCAGTCCTTCCTTCCTCCAATTAAAAGCATTGTGGAGTTTGGATAGAGAGGTATCATGAGAGGCTGCATGTCTGTGGTTCCCCCAAACCCTAAAATTTACTAGGAACAACTGATTTCCTCACTAGGATTTCTGATCCCTGTGTGCCAATTGTTGGCTGATTAAGGTCAATGATAGCACTTATTCAGTACTTTTATTGACTTGGATCATGTGATAGAAGTGATTGATTTAAGCACAGGATTGCTAATTTTCTATTGTAGCCATTTCTTCTATAGAGCCAGGTTTTACATTACCAGGAGTTATTTATTCTGTATTTAAAGGCAATTCATTTTTCCCCTTACAGGTAGCTGTGCCGTTGCGTACATTCAGAATTACATATTTCACTTGTGGGAGATGTTTTTTGCCAATGTCAGATATACCCTTTGTTTCCAGAGATCTTTGGATAGGCTGAGATTTCGAATAGCAGATAATAACATGCAGTGTGTATTATTGATGTTGTCTTAATTGTCTTATTGACAACTCACTTGCACTTGAAGAGGCATGCTAATATCAGGCGTTTTATGAGATTGCATATATTTTCATGACTGGAAGCCATAGCTACAAAATGATTTAAAAAGCACAGAAGTATTACTCATTAAAACATGTAGAATTTTTAAAATGCATTTTTGGGTCAACCTTCAGCATCGTCACTGTTTGGTTTTGTTAATCCAGTCTCCCTCACCCTTAATTTTCCTTTACTAGTCCCTAATTAAGCTACACATCGATATTTAGTGTGGAATTGGCTCCAAAGCAAAGTGCCATGCACCACCACCATTACCTGAAAAAAAGAGCTTATAGGAATAGTAAATTATATGCCTGGAAGATATAAGAAGATATTCATATAAAGGGAAAATACAAGTTATTTGCCTCTCCAGTGGCAAGGAGGGGGTGTAGAAGAGAGTATACATTGTGTGCAGTTTAAAGTTATAAAAATCTCGTTATGAATATACTAATTGTGATATTCGTTTCTGGTGGAGTAGGTTCATTAAGATGTTGGAATTGTTTAGTTACTGTTGGTCTCTTCTAAAGACCTGTGAATTAACTTGTGACGTTGTTAAAATTTAAAATCAATAAAAATAAAGCTACAGTATGTATCAGCATGAGCTGACAGATGTAGACAAGTATTAAGGAAAATCTCTTGCTGAGAATGATTGTAGCCTGAAGTATTCTATATATGAATGATCCAAGCATATTTTAGATTTCTCCTTTAGCAAACCTCCAGTTTGGACATATGGGTCTCTTCATGTGTCTGTCAGGGTGAAAGGACCAGTTGCTGACATTACTTCTGCCAGCACTGTCTTCTGGGTGCTGGTCTTACCTGTTGCTCATAAGGACTCCATCAGGGACCGTTTGTTTCCAGTCCTGTTTGAATCCTGTTTTTCTGTATTGCTGTTAAACACATAAAGGCAGAATTTCATGTAAACTCTGCATGTCCTTTCCACCCCTTATTTTTCTGCCTCATATTACAGTAGTGGATTTGCTTGAAAACATTCAAAGGAAGGAGATGGTTTTCAGGTTGACTTTCTCCTTCTCCCAGTGCAAAAACCTGTTATCTTGGAGAAACTTGGGTTTCTACCCAGGAGATGAATAATCCAGCTCTATTTACTAAAATCTTACCATTTTCCTTTGGATTTCTTTTTTTTCCTGAGATACTGAAGTGATTATGCAGAACTACGAAGGCATTCTGCAAAATACTTTGTAAAAATTGGCAATTATTTGTACCTGTCTTCTAGCTCCCTTCAGCCTGTATTGCATTACTTTTGCAATTAAGCTTTGTCATTCATTGTGAGGCCAAAGAACTTGGAATTCTCTTTCTAAATGTGCCTCTGTGATCAGGTGTTTTGTTAAGGATCTTTGTGACCTTCTAAATTTTTGCCACATTTATGCCACTTCAATTTCACCTCAATAAATCAGAGCAAGAGCTGACTCTTGGTATTTCTGTAAGTGGGCAAGTGAAATTTTATATTGTATGTAAAATCATAGCATTGAATTGTTTTTATATGCTGAAGTGCCCTTTTAGATAAATAATCTAGATATGGGGGCAAATAGCACCACAGAAATAGTTTCCAGTAGGAAGTGGTGATGAACAGCTCAGAAGTGACCTCTGCATACCATTATCCTGCACTGTGAGTGTGTGGATTGGCCATATCTGAGGATCTTGTGCTTGATTTCTAAAATAGATCAAGTAGTGTATGCCTGAAGCAAAAGGTGTCCATCTGTGAAATACGAGCTTGAATGACCATAATATCAGGAGAAAAATGGATGACACCTGAAAATTAAATTTGTTGATAAAGCACTGGACAGAACTTCATTCCTAATTCTTTTCCTGACTTTCAATGTGACCTTGGAAAATTCATTGGAAGGTGATTTTTACAGATGCTGAAGGCCTTTTGCCACTAGTGAGTCTTGGAGTTGCAACTGGGGCACTAATCACCTCTGAAGCTCAGGCAATGCTTGCATCTCTGCCCAGTGGGTAAAAGGATTTTTACAGCATTTTAAAAACATGATGATATTTATTGATAAAATGTATATATAAAAAAGCTTTTGTTTTAATAGTTTGCTTGGAAAAAATGAAGAGGACTAGCAGGCTGGCTGAATGAGTGTAGATGGAGGAGTGCCTTGCAGGCTCTTGTATGTTTACAGGGTGGTAAGTTTTCCTGGCATGAAGGAAATGCCCTTGCAGAAGACCAGTGGTCCATCTCACCCTTCTGCCTGATGCTGGCAGTGAGAGGTGCTGATTAGGGAGGCCAAGTGAGCCCCAAGGCTTTTGCTGGTCCATTTTCCTCACAAAATCCTTGTACCCACTGTCACTGTAGGGATGTTGGTACACCCTAATCCTCATGGTACGTCTGGCTACAAATTTGTCCAGTCTGCAGTTGGTTTGTCTCCCCACCTTCTGTGGCAGCATGGTACCAAGCTTACCGATGTTTGTGAAAAGAAGTATTTTCATTTTTCCTGTGAAGCAGCCACTCTACCTCCTTTATAATTTTATTTGACCTTTTAAGTAGCTCTGAGTCTGCTATATTTTTTTTTGAAAGATAAGGCCAGAATGGCACACAATATTCTAGATATGGGTTCACCAAGGCTTTCTGCTGTGGCAGAAGGATGCTGTCCATCTTGTTCACAATACCCTTCTAACCGAATGACTAAGGCTCTGTTTACTCTTTTGTATGTTACTGAACTAATGATTTCAGAGGACTGTCAATTCCAAGATCTCTTTCTGTGCTTACATGCCATTTCCAAATTCAGTGTTATTGTACGTGGTTGTTTAGTTTGCTTTCCCCAGATGTTAAACCTTCACATTTTTCTGTGTTGATACTCATCTGCCACATTTTTGCTCACTCGTTCTGGCTGTGCTGAAGCACAGATTCCTCACCCCGAGTTTACCCTCCAGCCACAATCTTGTTTGTGAACAGAATGGCTCAGCCAGCGATCGCTCCTGAACCAAAGCAGTTTTTCTTGACCTTTTGGGAGATTTTTCTGAGTTTCAACCATATAGCTCACAAAAGCTGTGCAGCAATTTCTTCTTTGATACTATCCCCCAGAGGATTTGCAAATAATTCTGCATTTGACAGTTTTGCTCTTGAAAACACCCTTGGTCTCTGGTTAAAAAGTGTGATTTGTTAACAAAAATTTTGTAATTTGTTAAAAATTTGTGATTGTTAAAAATTGCAGCAGCAAGTGGGCAAGCTTTACACAAAAAGATTAGCCATGGAAAGCAACTTTCCATTTGGTTGTATTTCTAGAGAGATACACTTGAGGTTTTCCACATGGATGGTTTGATGCAGAAGGCCCCTAGTGAAATGACTCAGACAAGAGGTCAGCTTTGAATTGCTGTAATAATTTTTTTCTTGTCTAGTCTTAGAAAATAGTGGTGAAAACAGGAGTGAAATTTCATGGTATCACCAAATAGCATAATCAGGTTGAGTATGTCTTTTAGGCCTGTTTGTCTTTCAGAACCCTGATACCCCATTAGCAACAATTTGATTCATAAGCAGGTGCACATTGAAGCAGGTGCTTCCAGTAAAGAGTGTTTCGTTGTTGTCTGCGTGGGACTGAAAACTCGTGGATGGAGACAGCTGCTGGGAAATTCTTGTAGGAAAAACCATACTAGGCAGTGAGATATTTACTCCAACACCGAATTTTGATACTTCTCTGAGTTACTGTGTGGTTAGTGCTGTTCTTTGCAGTCTCTGGCCTGTTGGCAAAAAGGTTACTTGCAGTATTTCCCATGCTTGGAGATGGTGAGTGAGTAGAGTCAATACTACCTGCCAGGACCAGTGGAGCACAACATGCTCCAGTTACATCACCTTCTATTTGTGAATTGTTACCTTGGTTGACATGGATAAGAGAACTAGCACCCTCCAGCATTGAAACCTGTAGTGTCTATAAGTTGAGTAAAAAGACTAAGTGCTCTAATTATAGTTATTGCATTGTATCCTGGGATTCAGGGAACAGTGGTTTAAGCTTGTGTACATCTAGGAGATCTTGAGACCTTGTTTGTGCCTTTAAAGATAATTTTCTGATTTGTGTTGCAGGAGTAGCTCAAAGAAATAGGAGTATAGATTTGTTTAAAGTAAATCAGAATTAAATGCTTATGATGATCTGGGTGAAACATCATTTGTAAGACCAGCTCACAGGAATCATTCATAATCCCTCCTGAAAGTGGAGCATCTTGTGCAGTGCCATTCACTCTATTTCTATAATATGTTGTTTAGCTCTGGTTAATGTTTGTTGAATTTTTAGATATAAAAATTAATAAGAAAATAGGTAGAAGGAATAGGTGAGATTGCTGTAGAAATAAGAGGTGTTTTAATTGCTCCCTTTTTCATTGTTTATCCACACATGCTATTTCAAGATGTCCTTTTCTTTTCCAGAGAAGGACATTTGGACTTGTCGTTGCTTAAAAGAGTAAGACTGTTGGTGAAGGAGTCTCTCCTTACCTGAATTGAACTGAAGTTTCAGGGCTCATGTAGCATCCACGAAACTGTCAGCAGTCCTCTGGCAGTTCTGGCAGTAGGTCAGACCACTGGGCCATAGGCACTGGATGATTTTAAGAGTGCTGATATTTAATATTTCTGGTAGTGTCTTTGTTGTTCTCTAAAGAAGAAGTGTGGCTACAAAATTCATAAATCAGCTGGTCTGATTCAGTGGTAACCAAAGATTTTGGTCCAAGAACTATGCTTGCATCACTCGGTGGTTGAGAGAACTGATTGCCTGACTGAGTTAAAGATCAGTTATCATTCTTATCATTGCAGCTCCTGCTGCCTTCTGGGTCTTTGGTAGCGCTCCAGAGCACTGACTTCATCTCCACATAGGGATCAAGGTTGAAAGCTGAAGAAAGGCAGAAATTTTAGAGTTCATTGATGGGGGTGGAGCAGTGACAAAGGGTGGGAAGATGGCAAGAGTTTCTCTTGAGGGTTAGGGAAGTAGAGGCATGAAGTTTTGCAGTAGCAGTATTTGGCTAGCACAGAGGTTGTTCAGCCTCAGTTTGACAAATCAGAATTACCCACTCTGTTGAACATTCCTGTCATAATTAAGTGTCAGACTGTGACCTTTAGTATTCTAAAAAAAAAGGAAAAATTGTTACCTTAAGGAATTTCCCATACCTTGAACCAGAACAGAATTCATGTCTGTGTTCTGGAATTATCTGGGTCCTTGGAGACAGAGAACTTCCTCAAAATTTAGTGCTCAGGGAATCTGCTTCTTTAGCAACTCTAGTGGTTGTTTCTGTGGTTAGACAAATTGGTGACCTTTTGGAGAGCATCGTGTTATCAAACAGACCCATCAACTCTTTAGCAAATGTATAAGATTCATCTTCATTTAAGTATCTAACTGTAAAATGAAATTGAATGTGTGTCTAATACATAGATTTCGCATTGCATTTGCCAAAGACATCATTTATTTGGTGTGTCTGATTCTTGGAAAAATAATCCTCGGAGACATAGGATTTGATTTCCTGAGCACAGCTTTTGTTGCACTTCATAATGAAAAATAAGTGCTTGGCCCTTCCGGGAATCAAAATGTGGATGATTCAAAATTAGCCTCCAAAATTTTGAGCATTCTAACATGAATGGTTAAAGTATTAAAATTAGGACTATCCAGAGTAGAAAGCAACGGTCCCCAGTATTAAAATGCACACGTGGGCACGAACATACACACACACACACAAAATTAATATAAGGGATTAATATTCAGCTCTGATAAAGCTGGAAAATATGCGCTGTGGAAGGTAGGTAGCATGTCTTCAAAGGTTGGTTAGTGCTTAAGGTGACAGAAAATTAATGCACATGAATGACAGTTGTTCCTGAGAGAGTCATCAGATGCAACTGTGAAAAGTCTCCTTTCCATGATTCCCGCTTAAGTTGAGAAAGTTGTTATAAATGTTTGATAGAACAAGATGGACAATTGCCCCAGGTAGGTCTGAGGTTTGACCTCTGCCACAAACGGTTGCAAGAAGCCTTTTTCCACGGTCCCTGTTCTATTTAATTTCTTTGCAGGATGACACTGGAATGGCTAAATCTCTGACTTCTTTGTCTTGCAGCCCTTTTGCTCTGTTGGTAGATCTAGGGAGATTAGGAATGCAGGACACAACATCACTATGTACAAAGTTTGTATCAAATAAAAGGATTCAATTTTCTGCCAAGTTGGGGTTTAACCTCTCCTAGATCCTGAGTTGTGCATAATTAATGTATTTTCAATATCTTTCAGCATTTGACTTTCAGAATTCTCTCCCAGAATTAATCTTAAAGATGTTTCAGTATTCTGCCTTCAGGAAGACAACTTGCTTTTAGCTCATGCCATAATTTTTGGTTTCAGTTTTTGGATGTCATGTATCACTCTGATTAAATGTCTCTTTCTTGCAGAAGGCTATTCTCACAGGAAAAAAATCAAGCTCTTATCTAACAAATGTGTGGCAGTTAGTGCTAGCATGGGCTAGTATATTTTTTAATGGCAGCAATCTCTTCCATTTTGTTGCCTGTGAACAAAACCTCTTGCCTGCTTTATATCATCAAAGAGCTTGTCCAGATTTGGTGGTTTTAGGTTGGGTAACATTATGATGGACGAGTTGACAGTTCATTAAACCAAAGATTTTTTCCGTCCACAATAGTCTGTCTTCTGTGTATTTACTATTATTAAAGTCAGCACAATAGCATCTGTAAATAAGACATGCCTTTCCTCTCCACTAGCGTCGACGACTGATGGTGGATGCCTACTAACAAAAATAAAGCTGGGTCCTGCTGAGCTAACTTTTAATTCAACAACACAGTGTGTATAAGTACACTAGTGCCATTGTGAAAGAATGGCTTTCTTCCATTAAAGCCATATTACTGTCCCTGATAGTCCTGCCTGTCAAGTATACTAAGATACAAACCGGTGTTGTTTATATTTGTAGCAATTCAGGACCCAACTGGTAGTAGGTACTAGGTATGACCTGGGCAGTTTTACATGCAGTAGCTGGCTTCCAGCTTGTTGAGCCACTGTGATGTTTGGGATGTACATTCTTTGAAGATTACTTCTAAAGAAAGGCATTCAAATCCTTAATTCGAGATTCTGTCTATTCCTGTGGTGTTTACATTCCAGTGTGGCAGAAGATCACTGAAAAAAGAAAAGATGAAAATGCACTTAAAAAAGGGTTTCTCAAAACAGGTCTCCTTCAAAGCGTCACAGTCCTCCACCTCCTCCCCTCTTGTAAAGACTGGGATTAACGTTTTGTGCAGGGAAAAAATATACATTAATAGGCAACTTTGCAGTTTGCCACAGTGCTATTTGCTAGGGAGCCATCTGTGATGAAGCACTGGGCAGTGCATGAGCCTCTTCCACTGCTGGAGTTATGACATTTTTTATTAACACAGCTGCAAAGTTACTTGCTTCTGTTTTTCTCTCTGTTATCTTGGTGCTATTGTTTTTACTTGCTACTTAAAAACTACAGCCTCATCATCTTCCAGAGTTCTTGCTTGCTATTTCTTTTTTTTTTTTTTTTCAGTTTCGACTGTGTAATAAAAGGATCAAATATTTAAAATTGCTCGCATGTTACTTTATTAAATGCGTTTGTAGGAGAATGGGAATAGTTACTGTGTGGCTTTCTTGTAGCATTGAAGCTTCCAATTGTTTAGTTTTGAATTCACTCTACTTAAAATATGCAGCATATTTTTTTATTTAATTTGTGTGAATATGGCGTTCATTAAAGGGCCTAATAACAAAGGCTAAAGCTTGGCACAGGGTGGCTGTTATGCAAGCTTTCCCACACGCAGCTCTGCCAGTACCCCTCAATTCTGACCTGCAATAATACCCTTGCTATTCTAGTCCTGGGCCTTGCCTGAGCAGCGGCTGCAAACTGTGTCAAATCATGTGTGTGTGATTTTTGCGATATGGACAAATGAGATCTCTGAACTCGTTTTTATTTCTGACCTTACAGTAAGTCGTAGGTATTTTAAAAAAATAATTTCGGCAAGTAATTTCTTAATAAAGCAGGGGCAGTGGCTGTCACAGGAGTGGTGAAAAGAAATGGATGAACAGTGTCAAGATATGCCAAGGCCCTATGTTTGTATGGGAAGGTAATGATTTAGAAAATCTGTATGCTGATGCATTTATTATGAACTTTAAGAAATTTTGAACACACCTCTGGTGTGAATGGGATTCTCTGTCTGTATGTGTTTCTAGCAGGTATTTAAAGCATACAGAAGGATGAGGGTTTTTTTCAGATTATAATTTATCTTGATAAAGATGGTATGAGACATTCAGCCATCATTGTGGTATAGCAGCAGGAGTGAAAGGATCAATTCCTTGAAAGGATTTATACCCCTAGAATTATAAGAGTTTTTTTAGGGATGTTAATAATTTAAGGGAACTTTAGTAACTAGTGAATGATCAGCAACATGTGGTATGTAAACTCTGATGGAGAGCAGAGCTTTAAATGCAGACAATGCAAATAAGGATTCCAGAAAGCAAGAGAGATTCACCTACACACATACAAATACTAAATCCCAGGAACACATTAACTGTAAGATTCAAAATAGCCTTTCTGCTACCTGAGCACCTATATAACACTGCTTCTGTCCTTTAAAAAATAGTTTTATGAAGGAGCAGTTGAGCCAAAATTGAAAAAAGGGGGCATGTAGCCTTTCAGGCTACGATGATTAGTATTAAGATGAGTTGCACTTTAGCTAGGCTGAAACTTGTTCGTAACAGAATGTTAAATACTTACTGAAAAGAAAGATTATGTCTATCTAGTTACACCATTCCTTGATATATGCACCATGTCAGAGTGCCATTGTCTCCTGGGTAAAGACTGAGAGTTCAAATACCCACTATCTCTCCCCTGGTGCTCCAAATGCTCTGCTTTGAAGTTTTTATAATCCATCTGTCATCTTCTAGCAGGGAGGGCACATGTTCTGTACCACTCAATTATAGAATTCTCTTTCGCCAGCTACAATGAGACAGGAAAGAATGTTATGGGTGGTTGAGAGAAACTGTCAGATATACTAAATTCCTGGGATTCATATGGATGATGTTATTCCAGTGTAGGAACACAGCATGTGTTATTGTTAAAATGTATTAAGGATACATCTTGCATTGTACCATTTAAGCATTTTGATATTCGCATAGTTTTGTTAATATTTAATTTTTGTTTAAAAGGCAGAAGCAGCCGAGCAGTCTGAGGCTTGATCATTTCGTTTGTTTTGGGCAGCAAGAAGTGACCAAATATGCATATATTTTGGAATATCAGAAATTATCATGGTTTCTGTTACAACGGTGAAATGGAAAAATTGTATTGTTTTTGTGGAAAAGCTCTGGAACAGTGGAAGTGTTTACAGACCAGTAATATTTGCCATACCAATTGTTTGTATTATGATATGAACTGAAGGCCTGAAAATTATATGTGCTACCATCTGGTGAAAACAGGAGTAGCATTTCATTATGTGGTGCATATAAACAATAGAAGCAGTGTATTCTGAAAGTATAGTTAATGTTTTGTTTAAAGAAATCTACCTTATAGGGACCTAGCTTGCTTGATAGCACTCTGGCTTTTCATGTACTTAGTCCCTGGGGTGATTTAATTTGTTGTCTTATGTGAAATGAGTTTGATGAGCTCAGCTAAGTCTCTCGTGGATATTAATTCATGGTGTAAGAGATCCCACGTAGTTTTGCAGAGGCTGGCATAATTTTAAAATTGTATGGTTCGCTCAAACAGGGTCAGTGTGTGTTGTAACTGAATTTATTGGAATACATAGTTTTTCAGAGCAGATTTATGGTACCAGTGCCTGCAAATGTTTTTTGGTTGTTTTTTTTTTACATAAATGTAAAGTCTGGCGTAAGTCAACCAGCCACCCTCAAATTCAGTTTCAAATATGCCCCTTTATGGGATCCCTTTAGAGCTCTTGAAGTGGACAAGAGCCTGTAGGAGTCTCCAGATGGTGCAGACCCCTTCGTAAGCTGAAATCTAACTCCCACAAACGTGTTCTGAGCAGTCAGCAAGACAACCTCTTGCTCAGACCGTATCTGCAGTCTAAATACATCCTCCTGTTCCAAACAAACAGGAATCCTGCCATTTCTGAAATCTGGCAACTGCTTTCAAATTAAACTTACTATGGTGGCTTGCTATTTTGCAGCCTGTCGTCTGTCTGTTGGGTTCTCCAGGCTGAAGTGAGGGCTGGGGGCAGTGGAAGGGAGATGTCCTGTGGCTGAATTCTGGGAAACTGATCCCAAATGTGTTTGGGCTTGGAGCGGAAGGCAATGCCTCTGTTTATCTGACTTGGGTTGGTTACAGTAAAAATGGAAATAAAAAGCTCCAATGGAGAAATTAAGTAAATTGGAGAAAGTATGATCTGAGATGAGATGGTCCTTCCCCTTCACCATGTGGGACCAGGACAATAGTCAGAAGCAGTTTTTGCTACACCTCATTTGGGGTGTAGCAAACGTAGACACTTGTCCTCTTGGAGCTGGTGGGTGTGTCTTGTTCTTCTGCATCACTGCTATCCCCAGCTTCCTCATTCTGGTGATAGGAGATTTTTAGAATTAGGCTCCCCTTTGCCAAGTGTTTTTCCTCAACAGATCTGCCCACGGATGTCCTAAGGGGAGGTGGTTGTGAAGCACCCCCAAAATTAAGGGTGTAAAGTGCAGCACTTGGTGACAGATCTTTACTTTTAACAGAGAAAATATTCCATGATGAGATTTTTGCCCTAAGGTGGCCTCTGTTGAATGACCTGCTGCATGGACTTCGGTGGCTCAGCTCTCTTGACCTAACTGTGATTCTGTTGATAATGCCGAGTCTGGACACCCTGAACTCTAGGAATGGAAGCCCACTTCTCTTTTTAATTGTATCTCCTAGAAGGCACTGGATATTGCCTCACTGTAACAGCAGATGCAAGTTTTGAAAAAAACATTTTTACTTACTGCAAATTCATTTTTTATATGTGCTTTATCTTTAGCACATTTATCTAACCTATATATAAAGAAATATTCCATTAATCCCATACAGTGATCTTTATTCACATGTAGAAGAGGTTTTTTTAAATTTAAAGTTTTTAATGTTTTGTGTGCTTTGATATTTGGGGTTTTTTTCTTCCCTTTGCCTAGCTCTTCTTGCTTATCTTTCATAATTTCTCTTTAGCAGCTTTTTTTTTTTTTTCTATCTGTCTCTTTCTTCTTACTTTCTCCTTCTCTCTATCTTACAGGTATACACTAACAGTAGAAGCCCCAGTTGGAAGATTATCAGTGAAGAACAGAGTTTTTAGGTCCTAGCAGAAACTTCATCACAATGAAAAAAAAAAAAAAAAAAAAGTGAAGATTGCAGTTTGCAGGACCTAGTGAAACCTGGAGAGTGTGAAAAGTATTTGCATTTGCTCTCTAACTTTCACTGGGTCTCCTAACCTGCACTCTGGGGGCTTCCACTGTATTTTAAGCTTTGCTGTATCACAATTTTTTGTAAATGGCAATAAATGAAAGGAGCCATGCAGTTGTTGGTAGTTGGTATGTTACAATGTCAGCAAATCTTGAATTACTCTTTTGGTGTAAACATCTATAAATTTCTATTTACCTAAGTCTAATAGTGTAAAAACAAAGCCCCCAAGCAAACAACAAACAGAGAAACACTCCCAAAACATATCTCTGTTATTTTTAATACCCATATTAAACTGTGATTGTAATGGTACTCTTCACCAGTACTGAGGCAAATGTAAAAGTATTTATTTAGTGGAATTTTCTGGATATAGCTATCTTAATCAACAGTGCAAAATTCTCTTTGCCCAAGCAATTAATTTTTTTGATGGGCAAGTAAAATATGTGCTGCCTTTTTTTTTTTTTTTTTCTTTCTTCAGTTTATACATCCTCCTCGTGGCAAATAATGCCAAATAGATTTAGTATCTGGACAGACAAATTTTTCATTATCATTTGGAAGCCTGATTTAAAATATATTACTTTGAGAAATACAACATTGAGATTTTAACCAGCCATATTGTGCTACAGCTTATTGTTCTGTTGCAGGGATAATGTATTAATGTTTATTGAGTTCTTTATAAATTTATATGTGTTAGAGCCATAGTTTCCTTTGTGATCCTCTGTTTTAATAAGCTAGAAATTTATAAAGATGTGAATGTTAAACTACTGGTCATTAGGTAGCATGTTGCAGTTTGGGAAATATTTTTTGTTTTGTTTTTGAGCTTAACGTCTTTTACTGTCCTTTCTGTATTTTCCCATGAGATTAAGGTCGTATTTTTTTATGCATGTTGAAAAATATTCACTTATCAGTATGGGTGCAACTGTAAACAAGTGATAAAGTGACAACATTTACAACAGCAAAACTGACAGCATTTGCTTTAATTTTCTGCCATTTTTGTAATTATATCAATCAAGACCAAAACTAAAATGATATTTTAGCATGCTGTAAGAAATGAGGAATTCAGATCTTAAAAGACCATTACAATTAGCTTTGAAACATTCACCATTTTAACATAATTGTTTCATATAGCTTATACGTCTTCATTTACAGGCAAATATTCTGTTGATCTTTTATAAACAAAGTAGCACCCATCTGCTTCTTGAGACACTCCTGGCGCCTATTCATTGCAAAAATAATACATGTCCTAATGACTTCCACATATTTTGAAATCTCCCTTTTGAAATTGGTCTTGGCAGATTATTTGCAGGTACTTGAGTTGCATCTGTTTGCAATTTTGCAAATGCGGAAGACTTTAATGTTGAGCACTGCAAGAGGGCTATTTTAATCCTCAGATAACATAGGCTGTCATCAAAAGCCACATTTATCTTTTCGAAGGTGGGGCAAATGTTTAATGTTAAAAGACAGTAAAAGGTCAAGGTCAAGGCTGAGGTCTGAATATTTTCCTTTCATAAAATTGTGTCTTTTGTCATTTACTTCTTGCATTTTTTTCATTTAAGTTTCAGCTTAGCTTCCCATTGCCAAGAGGATGTTTTGCTGATAAAAATGAAAGATCAGGAAGAGAGTAAATCTGAAATAATTGTGAACTTCGGTCTGTTGTACTTATTATTACCATGTGGTTAGCAGCTGACCAACTTAAGCCGTTTTTATTTACACTACAAAACTGAGCAGCATTGTCCTAGAAAAGTAAAACTTTTATTTAATCACTAGACTATGTTAAAATGGAGTTCAGGGTCTCCCTTCATCTCACAGAAGCAAGGAGGTAAGGTTGAAATGACATCCTTAATGTACCTCATTGGGCCTTGTTATTGCAGCACATATGGTACACTATGAAGGATTACCAATTGTTAGAGGACCCCTGCAAGAGTTGGGCACGGTGGGGGTGAGTTAAGGATGACATTTCAGCTTTAATTCCTCTCTTGTTTTCCCTATTACCTTTTGACTGTTAACATTTCTTCATTTATTTATTTTTGGGACTAAATTTTGTCTCTTGAACATTAAGTTGTCTTTTCCTGCATGAAAAGGGTTGGTGTTTTAATACAGAAGGAATTGGAGACCAAAAGCTTTTAGAAATGGTTATTTCAAGGCAGTTACTTTCTGTTCATGTTGTTGTGCAGTGAGAATAGCTGGAAACCCGAAAATGTGCCAAGGTTTTAAACACCATGAGGTTTAGTATGAAAGAGGACTGAGTGAATGTTTTGTGCAACACAGGTTATTTTCATGTTTCTTGATTAGCTCTGTGGTTAAAAGAGGAGTCTGTGCTTACCTGTGTGAACCTTCACTCAAGTGCCTTAAACTTTCCTGCACTTAAAAAGTTAAACAAAATGGCTATGAAACAGTTGCTTAAGAAGGTTTCCTACCGAGCAGCAGCCACCTCTAAGGTGGAATAATTAAGCTATTTTTACAGCTTGTAGCAGAACAGGACAGAAATAAATACATCAACCAGATAAAATTGCTGTGAGAGCTGAGGTGGTGGGATGGTAGTATTTAAGATAGCATTTGACCAGGGGTTACAACTTCAAAAGTGTCTCAGGGAACGACATGCCTGTAGCTTATATCTTCTGAAGTGTGTGGCCTTTTGGGTTTTGAGGTGCTTGATCTTTATTCTAGTGGGATTTAGGTGCCTGAATAAGGGTCAAGGGCTTGCGTGCCTTTGGGCATCTGGCCCTGTGTTCAGTTTTCAGAAGGACATTATGCACATCTCTTAAAATGCTGCCCAGGTTGGTAAATTTAATATAATCAAAGATCTATGCACTACTGTCATTTGTTTACTATGGCCAACCAGAATTCTGCTTTTCAGACTTAAATGAAAATTCAGTTTATAGATCAGCCTGGTTTCTCTCTATTATCTTGGCACACTGATTCGGTGCTGTCTTGTAGGATGTAGTGCCACCTCCTCTATCAGCATGCTGCCTCCTCATTATCATTTAATTATTTATTGTTTCTATTGCAGAACACTTGGGCCTACTCAGGGAACAGCTGTCTGTGCTGGGGTGGAGCTGAGTATTTGGGGAATGAGTAAGTAGAAGTAGTTGCAGTAGCAGTCAGGATGGAGAAGTTGAAGATTCTTCACTATTTAGAAATAGGAGATTGTTTCCTAAACTAGGGTACATGAAAAAAACAGCAGGTTTGGGAGTTACTTGAAATTTTTGAGACAGAGAATAAAAAGTCACACTGAAGATGGCAAGGAAACGGCATTGCTGATGAACAGTGACAAAGTAAGTAGGGAATGGCAGGAGGCTGAAAGGAAAGACACATAGCTTAGTTTTATTCATCCAAGTTTGAATTGACAGCAACATAATTAGGAGAGGTGGTCTCAGGTGCAGGCAGGTGTGCCAAGCTGAGATAGGAGGCAGGTGCAGAGGGTGGATGTGGGTGTCAGCAGAAAATAGGTGACCCAGCCAGAGAGCAGTGAAGGAGAGGAGGGTAAAATGTAACTGTGCAGGACTCCACAAAGAATTAAAGATGGTAGAAGAGTGTTGTAGCAAATAAGATAAGGAACAACTTAGCAACAAGAACCATAAAAATGAAGATTCTTGGAGCAATTAAATGACTGCTCTCCTGCTGAGGCACTGACATGGTTACATTTGTTAGATCTGGTGGGACAGCAGCACAAAGTGCTTATCTAGTTGGGAGCAATTGTCATATTATTGTTCATATCCTCTGAAAAACGTATTTAGTGGTTACTGCAGCCAATTTTTAAATGCTAACTTAGCCATTATCCTCACTTTTTATGGCTCAAAATATGAGTCAACATTATGGATTTGTGATTTGAAAACTAGCAACCTATCACTAAATTTTTATGTACTTCTATAGTCCAATGTGTGCTGATAGCCCTATTAGATGATGGTTTTTATATCAGTTGTCTTATCCCTATCTCGCTTACAGTCTTTCCTCTAATCAATTCCCTCGTGTTTTCGCAGCCAAAAGAATCTCTAGAATCCCTTTTTGAGGATATGCAAGGGAGGTTAACTGAATGGTCCACCTGCTTTCTTATACATTGACAGTGGGATGACAAAGAAGTTATTGGTCCTTATTCAGTGCTCTTTAACCAGATTTGTGCTGCTTGCTCTTTGCTCAGCTGTTCCTGTGGGCAGGAAAATACTCCCTCTTTCTACCATCTCAGAGACACCCTTTTTTTTGGACAGTCAGAATAGGGTGATGCACTCCTGAGAATTTGTGAGGCCATGTGCATTCATATAGAGCTGGGGTCGCTGTAATGATCTTCACTTGCTTTTGCTCTTGTACCATCTGAGTATACTGAACCATTCTGCTCAAGAAACAAGTGCTGTTCTCTTCTTGCTTCCTAATTTTTATTGTCTTTAGAGGCATATTGATGTTCACCTGCCCAGATATCTTTACAGCTACTAATGAAAAAATACCTACATTAACAACATAGACACAAGTGCACCTTGGGATGAATGTATTATTTATAAAGACTTACCATCACACCCCTCACAGTTACATTTTATGCTGCTTGTGGGTGTACTCCTGTGTCTTGTTGGCAATGCAATTAGTTGCACTGTGGGAGATTCCCAGGTTCAAAGCCAGGCATGTAAAATCTATTTCACCCCTTTTTAATATGTGGGTCTTTTTGTAAACGAAAAGAAAAAAAAACCCACCAAAATCGTGGCACCCCTTCACAAACAAAGCAGAATAACACTATTTGTGAAAATCCTTACAAAGCCAGATCCAGCCTCTGCTGCTGCTTTTTATACGCTACAGCTCAGCATAGTTGTACTAGGCCAGTACTGCTCTGCAGGTGGAAGTGTGAGGGCCATTGAACACTTTAAGTTTTTCCAGTGGATCACAATTACAGAAACATCTGTGCTAAATAACTTTGTGCAGATGCACTGTGAAAATTCAGTGTTCAATAGCCCTCAACATTTCTAATTTCTTACTTGTGGTGGTGTAGTTTAGAAGTTGCACATTGGGTTGCAGTATAAAGCATATTGGAAACATTTGTGAAGGGCCTTTTCAGAATGCTTATGCTGCAGTGAAAGTGCTCCCAAGCGCTTTTGTTTCTTTATTTAGACTTATTCCATTTAAAAATGGACAAAATACATGCTAGGGATGCTGTTGATGTAACACTGCGTGAGAGTGGAGAGGTCTGGGGTACTGGCTTGAAAAAAGAAAAAGAAATAAAATTTTTTTGGCAATAAGTAAAGTAGGGACAGGAGGGAAACTTGGAAAAGCTGAGTTATAAAACAATTGAATATTACAGTGAGATCATACAATTGGAAAAAGCTGAATGTGTATGTTTCCTTAGGAAACATATTCCCTACCTTCCATTCTCTTTCATCTTGATGCTCTCTGTATTACGACAGCAGGAATAAACTAAAGTCTTGAGTAGGAGTCATTCTGTGAATACTTTGGGTGGTTTCAGGCTTAACTTCCATAGAACAATTAAAAGGGATAAACACAGGCGGTGTTCTGCTGCTTCTTTTTAAGGGATTGGTTTCATCTTTAACGTGGTCCATGCAAATGCTTTAAACGGACCTTGATTTCAAATTCAATGGTGTCTGCAGTACAGGAATGATTTGCTGGAATCTCTCTCTGTGAGACACCCACTGAGGGACTTTAAATACTTTTCTCCTTCATCAGGATATCTATGAAATGGTTTGGATTGGAGTTAACTATATATTTCAAATACAAGCTTGGTCTGTTGGGATAGGTAGCAAAGGGACAAGTCATGTGCTACAAGTAGTGTGATATTTATCCTCTGTTCCTCATAGGCTGAGCTTATCCCCTATCATGGCAGTCAGCCCAGCTCAGCAAAAGCCATTTCCACTTCATTTCTCAGTGTCTGATTTTTGCTTCCATTGAAGTTAATGGCAAAACTCCCACTGTCTTCAAGTGCAGAGGGATCAGATATTCAGAGAGGTTTGCTACACTTTTAGCTCTTTCATCTACTTGGAAGTCAAATTTCACATTTAACTTCTTTTGATCTCTTGGAAAACTTAAACTTTACTTATTTTCTCCCAGTTGTTTCTGTATCCTGATGTTATACATTTCTGTGATTTTACTAGTTAGGTAGAATTTGTTGTTACTAGAACAATTTTACTCTAATGAGAGAATAGAAATTTGTTTCCCTCTGTTCAGAGTTTGTTCTTTAAATCACTGCAACCTTTCCACGGGTTTAGGCTCTTGTTAGCAAAAGTCATAATATGACTGGCTATACATGATTATTTGTGTTAATGAAATACTTGGCTGCATTTATGGTCCATTCAGAAACAAGTATGAGTCTCATAGAGACAAATATGTTTTTCAGTATGGATTTACATACATTTATGGATTAGAATCAGACATTCCTCCTTTTATAGTCAGTGTAGGTTTAACTAGGTTAAAAGGTTTTCCTGAATATTCATCCAGACATTTCTTTTGAAATAAGCTTCTGGTTTAAGTTTTGCACAAATTAGAAAGTACATAAAAACTGGAGGAGGAGAAGAGCACTGAGTTGAAAAGAAATGAAAAACTAAGTATATTTAAGTTTTAGGGCTTACAAACTCCCAAATTTCAGAGCTTTGTGAAATTAAAAGGTTAGCTATGAATAACCACAATCAAATCTTTTCTTTTGTCCATATTTAATTCAAATGAGATTGCTCCATATTGACTTCTAATGCTAAAAGGCCACCCATCATGGAATCCCTGCAGCCAATGAAGCAAGCAAGTGAATGCTTTCTTAAATGATGCTAATCAGTCCAGAGAGGCCTGCCCTCTATCCCCATCAGTATTCTGTAATTCAGATGTGCTGATAACCTGAAATTGAATGTGTCAGTATGCAGACATGTGAAGAAAAAAGGAAACTAAAAGGCAAAAGAGGCAGCTATAGAGACAATGCCTGTTTGATTTTTTTTCTTTTAAGGGAAGAATAAAAGGAATAGTTAGTAGTTGTTCTCCCATGCTTACTGAGTGCTATACAAGAATATACAGAAAATTCATAAATAGGCTAGACAGTCAATTTCCAAATGGAAAAATTGAGAGAAAATAAAAAGAAGTAAACTAAACAACCCCCCCACTACTACAAACTGTAGACCACAAAATAAGATACATTTTAAAAAGATAATACCAACAGGTTAAAGTGTTTCTGTGTACCTAGAAAGGTTCTAGTCTGAATACCTTAAAAAGAGGGCTCTCTTACCCTTGCATATCCAGCAGAAGCCAGTTGCTGCATCTTTTCTGCATCTTGATTTTTTCCAAAATTTAGATTTCAGCTGTTTTAAATCACATCTGGTTTAAATTTTGAACAGACACTTTCACGTCAGATGCAGATTTTTCTTCCAAAATGTGACATACGTTTGCTGTTGTATTAGACAGTTTTGTATCAAAAATTAGATAAATTTAAATTTTTTAGCTTCCTTCAAGATACAAATTATTTAACTTTCTGAAATAACTTTTGCACAAACTTTGGGTCTCTTTCTGGCCTGCTATGCATGTGTAAGTAGCTGGTGTACGTCTGAAGGCAGAATTGGGCCCTTTGTTCTTAAAATGTTCTGCTCCCTCTCCTAGTGTACATTGAAGATGTTGCTTGAATTTGGTTTTGACCCTGTGGACTTCTACTCAAGTTCCCCCTTATATTTTTCCTACTCAAAAAGAAGCATTGCAATATGTATTATTATATATAAATATATAATTTATAACTATAATTTATAATGTCTATGCCATATACGTTTTTTATTATGCAATGCAAGATCTTTTCTCCACTGACAGCTTCTGTCACAAATTTATCAGAGAGAGGAATGATACTAGTAGCAGTGCACAGCTGAAAATTGGGACACTGAAAGAAGATGTGTATACAGTTTCCTTATGTGAGTTGTAGTCTCAGATGCTGTTGAAAGGCACTTAGCTTTTTTCGTCAGCGGGTCGCAGAGGAGGCAGGTGTCAGCATCTCCATTAATACTGGGAAAACGGGGACATTTGGAATTGGGACGGTTGTCCAAGTTTAGTGAGTAGGTCAGCTGGCAGAGCTGGGAAATGAGCATGGTCTCTTGAACACAGTACCATCTACCAGTTCGTGCTGTCAGCCCTTGGTGCTCTTCCCAAGCAGCTCCTCAGAGGTGGCAGCCATCAGATGTGTGTGCAGCAGCTTGTGGAGCAGCTTTGTCTGTCCTGGAGGGATGCTCGGTGGCCACGGGCTCACCTGGCCTGGAGGCAAACAGTGGCATGGGTGGGGATTATTGTGGTGACCATGACTCAGAACTTGACATGGAGGAAGCTGACTGAAAGAGTAACAGTTCCCACCCTGAACGTTTCATTTGTCATTCTCTCTGCTGTTACAGGGCACCTGCAGAACTTGCTGTAGGCACAGTTTTTTGAGGTTATTATGGAACGATAATCTTCTCTATTGGAAAAGATGGTTCTTTCCCAGTTCCAGTTAAAGATCAGTATATTCTTCAGCCCTGACAGAGAGTATTTTAAAGGTTTAGGTAACTGCTTTTAGCCTCCAGGGGACTCTGATGTGCCCTTTCATGTTCCTCAGTGCCCCCTCTGCACTGTGTTGCTGTCTTGCAGTTTTTGAGCAGAAGTCGACGGAGGCTTTCATGGCTGACGAGCTCTGCTCACTAAACTGAGAGCTGTGAACAGGGCACCAGATTCCTCACAGTCGGTGGACAGGTTCACGTTGACTTGCATGTGTATGGCCTGATGCTCCCACCATTAGCCTGATTTTCAGTGTGCTGAGGACTGCAGCTTCTGTTAATCAGTGGGATCTAAGTGTAATTAGCGTTTATGAAGGGACCACTCAGATGCCCTGCTGCCATGGCTTTCCAAGTCTGTTGATGGAATGGAAAGAGACCAAGAACCAAACCTTGTTCTCTGGTCCCCTGTCTGTCACCAGGAGATTAGAGGCTAGCCTGAACAGGATGGAAATGACATCCTGAATTTTAATTATTTATCTGTGCACTTTTTTATATCTTTTCATTGCTTGGATATTTCATCTTATCTTAAAAATATTTATTTGAAATTGTCAGTGATCAAAGGCTGGGAAACAAAACCAAGCTGGATATGATTTCTTTTTTTTTTCTTTTGGAGGAAATTGGAGTGTCAGGATAATTCTAGTGTATGCAAACTTTACAAGATGAAGCCAATCCAGACGTTACATCCTTAAGCTTCATACTAGAAGATGAAAACTAACACACATACATATGACCAATTTTACCTACCGTGAGAATTCAGAAATAACTGGTATATATTGTTTTTAATTCAAATTAAGTGATTTTTACTTGATCATTTCATACATACATACACACATGCACTCCCTCACAAGCACACGTCTATGTACTGAATTGATAAAGAAAGAACTCTGCTTAAATAATCCACTTTTGTCTGACAACGGAATCAGTTATAGAGGTGCAAATATGCAGAAAGCTATTTGGAAATGCATCCTCGTAGTTGTCAGGTTTTATTATGCAGGAAGGTGTCATGTTTGTTACGAAGCTGAGTGCAGATGGCAGAGTGGAAGAAATGGATCACTAATTTTAACAATGATTAATGAACAGAGATAGAAAATGAATTACATTGGACTATCGGAGGCAAGAAATATTTTTGAGAAAATTTTGACTCATCTGCTGTGCTGTTCTCTGTAAATTATTTTCTGAAATTCTATATGTTGTCAACAGTTGACTGCATTTTCCATTACTGTCTATTTCTGTTCTTAAGTACTTCTGTGTTATTAGAGATACATAATTTCAAAATACCAATACATTCTTGATTACTTAGAGAAAATATATGTAACAGTATGAATGTTCCAAAGGCTCTGGCCACAAATGTCCTGTTCTATAATACTTTCTAATTCTTCACCATTTTATCACCACATCAGAAATATTTAGTGTAATTTTATCCTTTTATTAATAAAAGGCGGGAGTTGGGGTGCGGAGTCATTCTGTGTTCTTTGTAGAAATAAAGAAAAATGTAGACGCAAAGTTAACGATAAAATGCAGCC
This sequence comes from Pyrocephalus nanus, assembly GCA_038380795.1. Lineage (NCBI taxonomy): Eukaryota > Metazoa > Chordata > Aves > Passeriformes > Tyrannidae > Pyrocephalus > Pyrocephalus nanus. Next base: position 6,128,264 of record CM076273.1, on the reverse strand, counting down.
AAGTGGGTTAACGTGGTTTTGAGCTTACAGTGCTGATTCCACCATTTGTGATTTCACAGTCTAACTGGGAAAAACATACACACAGCTGCTTTTTAAATTGCTACCACCCACGTGCTCCCCTCCTTCACTATAAACTCTGCTGGCACATATGTGCTCCCCGCACTTACCCACGCGCTCAGTGGCCAGTCTCGCACATCCAGGGCTGCAGGGGGAAAACGGAAGTTGCCACTAAGTTATAATTTGTTGTTTATCCTTGTTTTACAACCTGCTGAGATTGTGCAGCCTCCTCAACTAACCAGAGCTTCTTGCCGTTCGGATTTGAGGGCTGTGTGGGGCTTGTCTGTCCTCAAAGGAGGATTAGTTCTGCTTGGAGAGAGCTGTGTCCTCACCCCCTCTTCCCTCCAGTATTAAAATATATATTAAACAGAAGATAAATGCAGTGCCTGAAACAGAATTAAATGTTTCCATTGTTAATCATGTAGAGGTCCAGAAGTTGAGGTAAAATAGGGTCAAGGGCTGGCCTGGTCTTCAGCAGTGCCGTGAGGTATTTGAGGGGAGAAAAAGGGGTCTGAGGGGTGAGATGCAAGTGCTGGATGTGGGTGTTGCAATGGCTGCTGTCAGCTGCCTGGGAGACAAGCAGGTGAACTGTGATAGAAATGAGTGGAACGCAGGGTACTCAGGAAAACAGTGCCTTGGTGTTTTTGGAAAGCTCTGTGGCCTGTGTACACAGAATCACAGGATGATGTCTCATCCCAGATCCCTTTCGATGGCGTCGTGCTGAATCTCTCCTCTTCTCTCTAGGGCTGGACCTTCACCTGTGGTCCAGCCATTTGCACTGCAAGATAGATGGTGAAGTTTTTCCTCTGTCTCTAGGGTGCTATTTTGGTGATTGTCATGCTGGTAAGCTTTGGTAATTCACTGATGATAGTTAATTGCATTGCTGCTACCTGATACTACACATGAACCAAAGCTTAGACCTCTGTAACAGGTTTTGTTCCAGGAGGGAAAGTCCCCCTCTTTACATTTGATCTGAATTTGGCCTGTCACTTCTCATTAACCATGTGTGGTAGGTGACTATACTGCAGTCCATTGCCGAGACCTCCTCCTGTTTGATGCTTTATGTTAACATGGTCGTCTGTACTCTCTGCTGTTTAAGGACCTGATCCTTTTACTTGTGTGAAGAGCTCATTCAAGAAATCTCATTGATTTCAAGGAGACTGTTTCTGTGCAAAAGAAGTACTTGGCAGGATTTAGTCTTAGGCAAGCAGCTTTATTGCTAGAGTATCCTCTTCTCTGTATGTAAAATAATATTCTAAAGATTGCTTGCTGTTGTGTAAAAGAAAACAATAATTCTTGGGATAGGTGTAAAATTATTCGATAAATTTGTACCCTTCCCACATAAATGATCTCTTTTCTGCAGCATCAGGCTTTGGGAGGAGACACATCTTCCCACTGAGACACTTTGGACTAGTGAGCAAACAGCAATTCCATGTCCATTGCCTCTTTTACAGGCATCAGACTCAATCCTGCTGCTGCTGCTAAGTGTATGATTTTTAACCTTGAAGCTGTGGGAAAAGTATGGTTTGAGAACTTCAGACTCAAGTTTCTAGGAGTTTTAGTCATAAATACAGGTATATAAGATGCTCATGAATGATTAGCTCTACCTAAATTGTGCTTACACTTGCAGAAATACTTGAAAAATGGACTGCTCTTCAAAATACATCAGGGAATATTTCCCTATAGAATTTGGGTCTTGGAATACATGAAGTTACCTGGAGTAATTTGAACTTTTATCATTGATTTGCATCTGTGCCCAAGATTTGTTACATCTTCCATACTGCATTTCAAGATGTGCCCTAATCTTGCTAGAAAGTGTTAGAGAAAATTTTAAATGACTTTATGAATGACTCTGACTCTAGTATTTTGCATGTAATTATGGTCCTGATGGGAACATACTTTAGAAAAACAACTACGGGAACAATACAAGTCCTGCTCAGGTTACATAGCATATGCTAAACACTGAGAAAACACACCCCGTGCTTTAGTGAACAAGGTAGGGGAATGCTCTTGGGAGCCAATTTAGAATGTGACTTAAGGCATGAGTGGCTTTTTGTCTCCGTTTCTTTTGGCAAACTGGTAAAACAGCAATGGTGTCTGGAAATCCCTGGTAATCCCCTGAGGTTGCTGTGTGTGTACAGAGACCAGGCTGTACCTAGCCTTTCATGAGGATGGGTAGGTGTTGGTTTTGGACCTTGCCTTTGTTATGGCAAATTCTTTTGCTTTCATACTTACCTTCTTATGCTTCTCTTCCCTTTGTCCTTGCATGGCAGAGCTAAATGTGGGATGTGAAACTTGGACAGAAGTACAAGAGAAATAATGAGGCTTTGGCAAACCGCTGCTATCACTACAGGAATACTATTTTCCACCTTGGTGATAAACAGTTAAAATGTCTTTTTGTGTGTGTGTATGGGATCAATATATATGCAGTGAAGTGGCTGTGATCAATGTGCTGATTTAGGCTTTCAAAATTTCCTGTTTGATACTATAGTTCTACTTGAATATGTTACTATATATATATATATATAAAGGCATGGTTTTGTACTTACTGAGACATGTTATTTGACTGAATGTTGATAACATTGCAGACATGAGGGTATGGGTGTGAATAAAAATCCCCTGTGGTCTTTCTTAGACCTCAAGTGGCTCATCTTAATTTCTTATGGCATCTTATTAGTTGAAGCTAATGCAAGTAACCTTAGCTAAATTTTGCTTCACTGTTATATAAAAAGCAGGAAGGACAATGAAAGAAAGCTTGTTTTTAAAGCATTAGGTTTGTTGGTGTGACAGCTTATGTACATAAACAATTGCAAAATGTTTGTGAGACCGACACCTTGGTTATCACCATTATCTTGGCTTAACTTGAAATACTGGGGAAGAAGAGTTGGGTCTGTGTTGACATTGACATTTTCCACTTGAGTGCTTTTGTCCTTATGTTCTTCTGGGAACGTACAATACTGTATGTTTTAGAACATTTAATACGTTTATGTGATATATGCATGCAAACAAAGGTGTATGTATATATATTTGAAATATAAAATATTCAATACTAACATGAGCTATACCATGATCTAGAGGATATCCAGGAGGCCTGTCATACTTCTATTACTTCAGGTAAATAACTGATTGACCTTTGTGGTGTGCTGATACTTCACTAATCAGAACCTGAAATCTGTATAACAACACTTCATTTACTTGATAGACAAAAGAACAATTGCACTTGAAGTAATGTGATTTCTAAATAGACACTGCCTGTCAAAAATAAATGCATTAGAAGTAAAATGTAGCTCAAGGAGACAATTAGCAAACAGAGGTGACACTGTAAACAGGTGCACCCATTATTCCCAAAGCTTGTGGCAATATATTCACATCTTTTAGACTGATGGAAGATCATGTGACAGTTTGGTGAATTATCTATCTGTATCATCTGACTGATGAAGCCTGCTGCAGTTGCAGATCATTTAAAAATGCATCTCACAAATTACATGGTAGCTGGGAAAAAATGCAGGTTTTTCTGAACAATGCTTTTCTAAAGCTATGTGCTGGAATACCTAATTTTTCTTTGAAAGGATGTAGACCATTTCATTATGCTATGTATACAGTCAGTTAAGGTTGTGCAAATTCATTACAATGTTTGTTAATCTATAAAACATTTTCTATTCCAGTTTTAGTGACATTGAATATTTTTTTATGTGCTATTTCTGAAACATTTTTTCTATGAGCTGAAAAGGAATAACACATTTTCATATAGACTTCTTAAATCGCTACTTATCAAGGAAGATTTGAGATGAGAACATTTGACCTACATCTTTTTGTGGGTTATTGGATTTTTTTTTTCCACATAGAAAATGTAAAACAAACAAGAAAGAATCTATAAACAAACTCCCTCTTTCTTTCTCTACTAGACTGTGATGAGAGCAGTATCACTTATGAAATGCCCTCTGATGTGATGTGGTAAAATCTGCTTCAGATGGTGTTTTGTAATTTGATACACTAACAAGATAGTTGGGAATGAAAAATGCATTTTCCCAAGCTATCATTTCATAAATTTTTTATATTTTATTTGCTTTAAAAACTGTGAATTGATGATTGTTTAGTAGAAATAGAATTGAGTTGAGAATCAGTGGATAGTTGTTCCTGATGACAATTAGGCTCCAACACCTTAGTAACTCTCCCAAACTCCAAAACTCCCTTAACACCTGACCATATTATTGTATCTTTTTCTTTTTTCAATTGCCACAAACTTCAGTTATGGTTATAACAAGGCGCACCCATGGAATTAGATAAAAATCAAAATTGCTTTTTGTCCCAACAGAGGTGCTTTTGAGACACCCCAGGACCAGAACTGGAGATTTAGATTTTCCCCCTTACTGTTCCATACCAAAATCCTACAGGTAACACCATCTTTAAATGAGCACAAATACAGAAAAAATTGAAATCTTTTCAGTTATTAAAAGGCAGTGGGCTCGGTCCTGCAAACCATTTAACTTCTGCTATTAATTGCACACAAGTGCAGAGGCAAACTGAATAGGAATAATCCTGCAGATCCTAGGAAGATCTCTGGAAGAATCTAAGGTGGTTCACTTCAGGGGCTTTCACATGGCTGTTTGCTATAAGGTGGCTGAAGAGCTGTCCCACTGAATGTTTTGTGTTGAAGCTGGGTTGCTCATGCATGTTTGTCCTACCCCAAGTTTTTGTGTAGATGTTAGCAAAAAGGTTCGGTTTCATCTGTTTTGCTGCCTATTGTAAGTGGGTTTCAGATGCCAGTCTTCTTGAAGTATTGCAGAATGTTGGGAACAGCATAACGTTGTCTGGAATGGCTTTTGGGAGGGGGCTGCTCTCAGGAGCCCCTCTCAGCCTTGACCAAAAGGGCTTGTCCTGCACATTGGGGAAGGAATAAGGGGAGGGATGAAGGACAGGCAGGATGGGCCTGCACTGCCCCTCTGCTGGCACTGCTGCTCGAACACAGCTGTCGTGTTCCTTTGAAACATCTGCACAGCGGACGAAAATAATTGTGGCCTTCGTCAGTGTTGATATGCCAGTGTTTATTGTGGATCTGTGAGGGGCATACTTTTGCTTTTTTTGGTTGTGTTTAATTTGTAGCTTTTTGCTGGTTGTTCCTCTGTTATCTTTGGTCTGCATTTGCAACCTGAGCGTGAAGATGTAGATCACTTCTGAGGAGTTTTGTGTGCTTAAACCCAAGTAAATGTGGATTATGGTTGATCCTGACTGTTGGCACTCTGACCAAATACTTGAGTTGCAACATGCTAGTTTTGACTACGTTTATTCAGAAATGGATGGATTTGGGTTGAATTTCATCAAATCTGGTAAGGGGGAAGGACCTGTGCTCTGTGAGGGGCTGTGCAGGGCATGTCTGAAGCCCTGATGTGCCTTTCTGGCGTGGCTTTGCTTAGAGGCATTTTTTACTGGACAGTGGATACCGAGTTATGTTACTGAAGAGGAATAGTTTTGTGTCTGAGGCTGAGGGCTGTGGGTGGGTGTGTTCAGGTGAGGTGTGAGACCTGCCAGTCCAAAACCTCAGCTTTGCTGCACTCTTGGCTGTCCTGTGGAAGTGGTGAGTGGGAGGGGAGGGAAAAGGAGAATGACAGGGGACATCCTGTTGGTTTATTCAACTTTGATTTTCATGGAAGCCCTCATAAGATTGTGATTTCTCTGAAATACAGAGGGGAGAAGAAGAAAAAAAATC